>JBDJHY010170319.1:0-12349 GCA_039654485.1 Withania somnifera
CCAGACTTCCTCTCTCTTTCTCAGTTTTTCTCTCTTTGAAGAAGAAACACCATTTTCCATCCAATTGCCATCCAAATCGTACAAAATGACTTCAATTTTATGCGATTCCAAGGGTAAAACGATGACAAGATACCCCCGCCAAGATCGAAACAAGGCAAGGGTGTATGACAAGCCGAAAGAAGGTAATGTTCCAAAATCTAACTTTCCTCGGCCATCTACGATCCAATGCTTTCGATGTCAAGGGAGAGAGCACGTTGCTAGTGAGTGCCCAAACAAGAGAGTAATTCTTGTCTATCTTGAAGGGTATAGAATGGCGGAAGAAGATGATCGTAAGGAAGATAGTAGGGTTAAGGGAGAAAAGAATGAGTATGAGGGAGAGTCCCCGGAGGATGATGATGAGATGCTTGCAGAAAGGGTGAACTTTGCATGTCTGATGAGGAGGGTGTATGTATTCCTCAAGAAGAAAATGAGTTGAAGGTCAATGTTAATCTATCTTGTGTGGTGAGGCGCATTATAGGAGCACTTCGGAAGGAGAAACGTGATCGAAGGGAAAATTTATTCCATGCAAGGTGCAGGATCTTAGATAAGGTGTGTGCATTGATTATTTATAGTGGTAGTTGTACCAATATGGTTAGTGAATCATCGGCGGAGCGGTTGCAGCTTTCCACTACAAAATACCCAACTCCATACAAGCTACAATGACTCAATGATAGTGGTGAAATGAAGGTACTTCGACAAGCAATGATAAAATTTAGCATTGGCAAGTACCATGATGAGATTTTGTGTGATGTGGTGCCGATTTTAGCTTGTCATTTACTATTGGGAAGACCATGACAATTTGATACGAATGTCATGCATCAAGGTCGAACCAACAAATATTTTTTTGTGATGAATGACCAAAAACACATAGTTGTGCCTTTGACTCCCTACCAAGTTAGTGAAGACTACCTCATCATGAAGGAGCTTAAGGAGAGGGGTATGATTGAAGAAGAGGAGAGTGGGACCAAAGGGGCCACTAGTAAACAAGAGAATGGAAGTAGCTTAGCTAATGAAAGGAAAGAAATGCAGGATAGCCAAGCCAAAGAAGTGTCTCAAGGAAGTTGATGAGGATCTCTTTCTAGTGTGCCTCGCACCGTCAATACCAATTATTCATTGTATGCTAACCAAGACACTTTGCCTAGTGTCATTTCTTCTTTTCTGCAGGGCTACAAGGTTTTGTTTCCGGAGGAGATGCCCAAAGGGTTACCACCCATGAAGGAAATTGAACACCAAATTAATTTTGTGCTGGGTTCACAAATTTCAAACCAGCCGGCTTATAGAAGCAATCTAGAGGAAACAAAAGATGGAAAACGCAAGTAGAGGAGCTTTTTGAGAAAGGGTTAATAGAGGAGAGCCTAAGTCCGTGTGCCATACCTGTGATACTTGTACCAAAGAAAGATGGCATGTGGAGGGATGTGTGTTGATTGTAGAGCTGTCAACAAGTAAAGTATCGACATCCTATCCCTAGGCTTGATGATATGTTGGAGGAGCCTTATGGCTCTGGCTCACATGTGTTCTCAAAGATTGACTTGAGGAATGGTTACCATCAAATCCGGATGAAATCGGAAAATGAATGGAAGACGGCATTCAAAACCAAATTTGGGCTATATGAGTGCCAATGCTCCAAGCACTTTCATGCGGCCAATGAATCATGTTTTGAAGCCGTTGATCAACAAGTGTGTCGTTTATTTCGACGACATACTAGTCTATAGAAGTCTATTAAAGAGCATGTGGACCACTTGAAGCTAGTGTATGGTATATTGGTGAAGGAAAAGCTCTACGTCAATCTCAAGAAATGTTCATTCGGAGTAGACAAGGTTGTCTTTCTTGACTTTGTAGTGAGTGCTCAAAGAGTGAAATTCTCACTCTAATTGCATTTAATTGTACAATTACAATTCAATCCAGTAATATTTTCCATATACTTTTTAAATATTTGAATTCTAATTTCAAAATGTTGAATTAATTAATTGTAATCTTCCTTCGTGTAATCCTTCTTCATTCAAAAAATTAAAAAATCTAATTCTTCTGGTGTAAAAAGAGAACAAAACGAAAGCACCTAGTTTTGGGACTATGAAATCTAATCTGTGGATCCAATGAAAAATCAAAAGCAAAAAAGTTTTTATAGTAAAAAAAAATAATACTCTACAGATCTTTTAACTTGATTTACTCTATTAAACATACAAATATCGAATTGAATCACCTTTCATTAAAACCCTCGAAGAATGACAGAAACCCCAAAGTAGAATTATTTCCAACAAAAATTTTTAAAAAATTGTCTAACCTTATACTACTACTACTCTACCCATGCAAAATTAATTTTAGCTAAATTTCTAAATTCAAAAACTAATTTTACATACAAATGGAAAATATTAAATAATAGCATATGTCAACATGAAAAGAGAAAAAGATAAAAAGAGAAGAGAAGACATAAGCTAAATTGATTGGTAAACCAATATACCGGGAAAAAATCAGCAGCTATAACCTCAACACAAGCATATAACCATAGACCTGGGAAAAGTATCTGAAACTATATTTTTAGGAGGATTAAGACGAGGCAGAGAAGTTGTAAATAGTCTTATCTTTTGGTACATACACAAAATAGAAGAGATAGAGAGGGGGTTTAAATCTGACTAAGTACGTGACTACTTGAGAAAATATTACGCGTATATTGAATACCAGAACGCAAGACACATTGCATAAAACAATAACAATAAATACTAAATGAACAAAATACCCTTGCTTTTATAATTATTTGACATGTAACATACATGTCCACTTCACTGCCTATATATAGTAAAATATGTACAGAACTCCAAGTACTGCTTTAACATATGAACAATTTGTTGGCTTATTATTTTCAAGAATATTTGTAGAAGTTGAATTCGGCAGAGGAAAGCCGAGTGAACAAATAAGATGAACACTATTTAATTTATAATTAATTACCCAAATATATAAAAATCTATAACCATCTATCTGAGTTATTTTTTACCTAAAAAATGTAAAAGTTATTATGTCAATTCGTGAAATATTGATTTGGATAAACATTAGTTTTGAAATGAAATATTTTTAGAACATGCCATTTGTATCATAACATAAAAAGTTATAATTTTTGTAAAAAATTATCAAAACTTCCATAAATATGAGTTGAGTAGATGTGACAGTCTGACGAAAGAACTAGTTTTGGGGGTTTGAAGAGGGAAGCTGTGGTTTTATGAAAGAATTATGTTTTTAGCAAATGCTAGTTAAAGTTGAGAGCATAGTAGGCTTGGGATAGAAAGCAACATTAATAAAAAAGCAATCATACACATAGAATAAATGAATATGAATAAAATAAAAAATATATGAGTAATTTAATAGTCTAATTCCAATTGATTCAATATTACACAAAATAGATCGATATTGATCAAGTGATCAGGAGGAAAGATGTTTTAGGATTCATCTAACTTTGTTCTTGTACTTGTTTTTAAGTATATCACTTTAACTGAATTCATTATATTGCATGTTAGAGCTTCTCATCTTGTTTGTTTTATAGGCTTCCAACCCTATCACTTTCATTATTTTAAATATCTTCATTCCTAATTTTCTTGCATTTGAGTAAATTGACTAGTCTTCCTAGACAAACAGTGGCATCAATTTTGCTCGTCATAAGCTCTTCAATAACTTATGCAGGAGTTACATGTACATTCTTAATCAACTTGTGTACTTTGTGAAAAGAAAACTTTATTGATCATGCACGTCGAGGTAATCTTTTGTCAATACTTTGAATTCGTCAATAGAAGGTATGACAGGTTAATCAGCATGTCCATACACCCTGGCCTTAACGAATCTGGATCTAGCTTGCCTTTGTTGGTGGTGTTAAGTATGATAATTCTCTCATCTCCATAGCTTTACCATAATCCATCTAAGAAGTTTAGTACCCTAGAAACATGTCAAAAAATAAAATTAAAAAAAAACAAAAACAAAGAGAAATTAGGGACAAGATGAACCAAGCTATAGAGATAATAGGTTCAGATCAATATCGAATGAGATTTTATTAAATTTATGCATAGTTTTTGCATATGCATTCTAATTGGAACCAATGTAAATTGATTCCTCAGGACCCGCCATATATTTGTCTATATTAAGGACTAGGTTAGAGGTGGAAGTAAGAATAGACTCAAAATTGTCATACATATCTGAACTTAATAACTAGAGCAGTTTTAAGATTATTTTTGCCACTATAGTAGTTTTCCTAATAAATGTAGTTCCTAAAGCTATTAAATTCAATCAATCCCTTCATTACTTGTAGCTCCACCCCAACCTAGATATGAGACAGCCCTAACATGTTCGATAAAATTTTCCAAAATATGGTCCAAACATACGAAGAGTGACCAAAGGTTCACATGCCTTTTTTAACTAAGTGAAGGTCTGAATGCACCTACCACATTTCTGAGAATCTGGTCTCCTTACTGGGTTCCTAGCAAAGACCTAATACAATGTAGAGCGAGACATTGTCCAATCCTCAAACCAGGTTCTTTACTAGATATAACAATACAAAAACAAGGAAAAACATAAGGTAAAGAACAAAGACTTTTACGTGCAAACTCTTTTTCAAGGGAGAAAAACCACAACCTATCACAGTAGAATTTCACAACCACTTCCACTATATCAAGACCAATGTTAAGATTATAACCTCTTGTAATCCTAGGAATTAAACTCTTAATCCATAGTTCCTTATAATACCTCTACTGTAATCATGATTCACACTAACTCTAATGCCAAGACTCAAGCGACTAGCTCTAGCCAAAAGCTTTAATTTACAGAAAGAATCACTACCAAGACAAACACATACACCTGCTTCTCTAAAGGAGGAGTAGGTTTACAAATGAGCACTAAACTATAGTAGTTCAACAAATAGAAACAAAAGGAATATTCGTCTTCATAATTAGGTCTCTAGGTTGTTGAAGCCTTTTAACTTTGATTCTTGAGGCTGTTGTTTTGTAGAAAGAGTAAATATCTTTGATTGTGCTTGAAAAGTGTGTTTTGTCACACTATCATAAAGTATATATATGGGAGTAAAAAGAAGGGAAATCTTAACCCTTTGAGGATCACAACTGTTGACTGATTCCATAAGTATTACTATTCCAACTAGCATAAAAGCGACTGGTACAGAGAGAACCAACATCTTACTAGGTCCTTATTAGGTTTGTCAAACATCAAAACGCACATACATAATATACTATTAATTTTTTCCCTTTTTTGATGATGACAAACTCAGCTTGTTCCCTGAACATATCAGTTCCCTTTATATTAAAGCTATAGGTCTCCCTAGAAACATCTTTCACACATCATCATCAGTTCCCCTCACACACTTCATCTTGTTCCCCGCACTCCCTCACATACATTAGCTAGTTCCCCCTCACTCCTATCTTCCCCGTTTGGGTTCATTAAAAAGAAAAACTATAATTAATGAGAAAGCAACAGAAACACTATTAACCCACTGCCACTTGGGCAAAAAAACATGCATCACCAAAGATACGATTCCCTTTATAGAGCAGACACAACACATGGAAATGCCAAACAACATATACAAGGATATTTAAACATGCGCTAAGATGCAATAACATGAGGGAAGAAAATAAAAGAAACTAGGAGTTAAGACAAAAGACGCTAGTATCGAGGACACTGAAGAGGACTAGGATTTGAAAGGAGATGGTCAAGGCATTTCATGGAGGCTCTCTGGTTTTCCAACATCTACTCAGTCAAATCTGAAATTTTGTGTTTTAATGTTTCCACCTCAGCACGAGGCTGTGCATTCCCAGACTGAAGAGTAGCTAGTAACCAGGTTCTGCACTTGTTCCCTTAGACCTCTGAAGAAGTTATGACCTTAGGACTGTATTTTCAGATTCCTTTTTAGCCAGTCGAATAGACACTCTTTCTAACTCCGAAGCACTTTTCTCCTGAACAACAATGAGACTCAAAACCATAAAGCTGGACCTAATACACCCTTTAGGTGATGCACCTACTAAGTCAAAAGTCCAAGTAAGTGATGCACCTACTAGGATATTTTAGAAAGCATTTTGTGGGCTTGGAAAGATTGGGTTTGGACTGTCATTCTCCTTATTTCTTCCGCTTAGTTTGGTCCTTAAATGAGCCCATTAGTTTAGACTTAAATCTTACCATAAGTAGGTGACACACCTACTTAGCCCATTTAAGTTAAGCAAGTAGGTAACTCACCTGCTAGCTTGAATAAGTCAAGCAAGCACCTCAATATTTTATTCTATTTTAGCTCACAATCTCCTTCGTTTAACCCAAAACTCATATACACTTCATTACTTTAAACCGTAGTCTCAAATAACACCTTAAGATCTCAAGTTTACATACTTTCAAAATTAACGTTAACTTGACTGTGTTGCATTGAAATGTACAAGACAGTTCCTCTAAATCTATTTTACCTTCACTAGTCGTTTAAGACAACAATTCCATTTACCTTTACCGCAAGGCTATATTAAGTTCCATATAAGTAGAACTAGTAGACATAAAATATAGGATGTTACAGGGTAGACCTTTACTAGGATCCGAATCGAGACGAGAGCTCGATTTTTTGTATAGGTTATCCTGGAGTGAACCGTCCATCCCGGTTCATGACTGATTTTTTTTATATAAATATTTCTAACAGCAACCCCCAAGCCCCTAGCCCATTTTAGCTATAAATACCCAATTTTCCTCCTCTTTTTACATTAAAATTTTCACTCTCGCTACTCTCTTATTCTTTCTCAATTTTCTACTCTCAATTCTCAAAGTCTCAAACTTGCAATCTTTTAATTATTGTTATTAGTTTTTAATTGAAGATTTGAAACTTAATTTGGTGGATTTTGAAAGAGCAATCTCCTTTCACTTTTGACATTGAATTTTTTATTCTTAGTTATTTACGTCTGCTTTTACGTAGAGGTTTAAATTTTCTAATTTAATTTTAATTTTATTACACTACGAATTCGTCTAAAAAATTTCGGAAAGAAATAAAGTGCTCCAAAAAGATTCTTAAATAAGATTAGAGGTTCTAGTCCTTCGCAACTTCAAGTTCCTTTTTTTGGATTAATATTGATGATTTGACGCATGAGAATGAAATCAATTTTGCCCCTCTCCAAAATGTACCTATAGAAATTAATATTGATATTCCTATTCCACATGAAGCTTTTGAAAGAAGGTATAATTGTAGACCCGTAATTTTTTACCCTCCTTGAGCTTCACATCATTTTCTTGTATATCTTTTATGTTAATATATTTTAAGTTTTTTAATTTTTAGCTTATTTTTATATATGTAGTGCTTTAATTTTATATATTTTTTTGGCCAAATATTATTCACCAAAAATACAAAATAATAATAATTGTATTTCATAAGATATAAATTTCTTTTTATATTCAAAAAATCAAAAAAGGAACGAAAAATATTTTTAGTAGATGTGAATAAATACGTTAGTATTTAGTTTTTATTTTTTTTTAATCAAGAAAGTAATCAGTTAAGTAGTACTTTTTATTATTTATTATTATAAATTTTATTTTATAAAAATAAAATAACATCGAATGGGTGTTTGTCATGTTACTATTCCCTCTTATTCGTTCCTACCAAGCTCAACAAATTTTTTACTCCACCCTCTCACGTGACACACAAAGAGAAAACAATACGCACTGCCAATTCCCTCCATCACCTTCACCCATTACATCACCACTTCCATATACCACCAATTTCCTTTTTGAAAAATTAAAAAATAGCTAGCTTACTTCCACAATCCCTTGACATCAAACAAAACCATTTTTCCACTCAAACATTTTTTTCATTGATTCCCTCCACTCAATTTTACTCCACCACACTCTCAATTTTGATCACTAACACCCCCGCCACTGCCACAAAATCCACCTTACAATATCACTAATTACTCACTTCCATTTTTCTCGACATCATCATCATCTGCATACCACATATACCTTCACTGAATTCCACCAGATAACTCCCTATCCAATTAAAATTAATACTACATCACCTTCATCCGCACACATCATCAATGCAACCACACCCTCTCATACTAATTTTAACCACATAAAGTCCCTCAATATTTCTACCACCGGACAATTCACCCAACTACTAGCGCACTTTCTCCTCACCTTCTTAAGCCGATCTCCACTAAGGTCGTATCAACGAGCATAGCTTTGACGTTGAGTTGAGGTCAAAGTTTAGATCGGATCTCGTTCGAGGTTTCATCTTCGATTCCCGTTCCAACATTTCTCATTGAAGGATTTTGCTATTAAGGTCCATCTCTCACTCCTCCTTCTTTACTAATTATTAATAATATTTTTACCATTTTGTGTTGATAATTCGCTTTCATACTATAATTTGGTTGTTGCTTCGATATGTTGGATGCAAAAGTAGCTTTGGGTTTCTTGCTAAACTAATAGAGAATTTTCATATGAAATTGTTGCTAGTCTTAGTTAGTGGTGGTGTGGAGTTAATGTTAGTGTTAATTGGGGGTTTAGGTTCTTGATTTCGTATTCTTTTGTTGTTCAATCGATCTTGATGATAAAACGTCACCGGGGGTTAGTAGGCAAATGTAGATGCTTTTGATTTACAATGAATAACAATTCAGTAAAAAATTACAAATTCTCCTAATCAAACACAAGTCTATTAATAGAACAAACAATTAGAATAATTCAAATACACACATCTAGGATCAAAATCCCCAAAATAGACAGCAACGGCCTTTCATATGAACTAAAAATAAAAAAACCCCAAATTTTGATGTATTGCCATTAACAAAAGCCAAAATTTTCCTAAAATATCAACTTCAACAATAACAAAAAATCGATAAAATAACTGTCGAATCAACCAAATTATAAGTATATGACACGAAATTTTAGCCAATTCGAACAAAAAAATTTTAAATTTTAAAGTAAAAGACGAGTCAAGAGTTGGTTAAATATCCCATAAAAAGTTTCGAAATGGAATTTAAAAAGATCGGAACATCAAAATTACTTACCTGACAATGAAAACGAACGAGATTTGCGGCTTGAGAGCAAGAAAAATTGTCAACAGCGTGTTCTTTATTGGTTTGGAAGATGGCAGCTAATGTATACGATAAAAGAGAGAAAACGGGTTAAAGTTAATTCTATGTTAATGATAAGGGATGTAACTATATTTTTTAAATATCAAAAGTTGGACAAAAGTTTTAAAAAAGTGTCTCTTTTCTTAATTAAGTTTTAAAAGTGTCTCTTTTACCAATTCTTCTCAAGTAACTTCTGCTCTCCATCCCCATTAAATCAGACACACAATGACTATAGGGTCGAGATACATATAGAGATATAGAGAAATATAGAAGATGTAAAAATATGTATACCCAATATAGCACATAAATTAAAAATATAAGAGAAAAAGATGAGCGGAAAATGGCTAATATTGTAAATAATGAGTTCCTTAGACTGTAAATATAAATATAAATATTTTTATCATTTATTAAAATGTAGATTAAAAAAAGACCTTTTCTCTTTCATCCAACTTAAATGTATATTTCTTTTTGTTATTTTTGTTAAAGTGTTATTTATATATCTTTGTAAAGTAATTTTCAGATAATTTTACATTCATGAAAGTTATACATTTGGGTGAACATCTTCACAACCTATACACATTCACGAGAGTTGTATTTAAAAAGATGTCAATATAATTATGATTATTAATAATATATTTATTTTTATTAGAATATCTATTTATGTTTTTGTATAAAAATATATCTAAAGTAATAATCAAGTTGAAGTATATTATAGTAAATCAATACAAAAATATATCTAAAGTAATAATCAAGTTGAAGTATATTATAGTAAATCAACTTCATAGTATTATTTTCATAATTCAACTTTTAACTCAAGTACTTGTCATTTGAAATGTTATATAATTTCTCCTAATTAATAAGCTTATGGTCCGACTAAGGGTACTTTTGAAATTGCCCCTGAGCTCACCTATTGTTCTTTACTAAAACCCTAATCTCCCTTCAATTGTTTCTTCCGTCTCAACTCCTCTTTCTCTCTTTGTGTTCGGGATATCCATTTTCTCTAAGTTTGCAATTTACATACTGGTGTTTCCCAAGGTACTTTTGGTTTTTCGATTTCATATTTTAATTACTTGTTCGTTTGATATGTATGTTGAATTTTCTGTGTATGTTTCTTTATCGGTCACATTTGGTAGTGAGAATTTGAATAATTCCTATTAATCATTTTTATCAATTGACTCTGTAATTTACTGAGTTCGTGTTATATGATTCGGTTAGGTGCTTAGTTCTTCAAAATTTTAAGCTTTTAATTTAATTGGGCTTTTTTCTTCAAACTTCGAGTTTGTAAGCCTAATTTTCTGGGTGTGTTTAGTTTGATACTCTTTTTTGGCTATAATATATTTTTTAAAATATTTTTATGGATTGATTTTGGTTTATTTTCTGCATACATAAAAAGAAATTTAGTCTGATTTGCTCATACATGTTTGCAGGTAGACATTTATTTGCCAGTCATTTATTTTTTAATTACCAACTAATCCACATGTTTTATATGTTGAAACTTAAACTAAAGAGGAAAATGTTTAAGAGGTTCTGTTTCATCCGTCCAGAATGTCAAAACGATCTCAAGTCACTTAGTACCAGTGGGTCAATATGACCCTAATCAAACTGCATACATTTGTCTCGTACATTATGGGGATGATGAGAAAAAAATATTTGAGCTCAACTTTACTCAGTAGAAGCTTAGGCGAACTTGTACTTGTTTTATGCTTCTTTCTTTACTTTCAACTTCATCCAATTAATTATTAACTTCCACTAAAAAGATGTTGTTAGAGTTAGAGAAGTTTTTACCTATATATATGTGTGTGTGTTTAATTGTGATTCTATAATCTGTGTGTGTCCACTGTCCACTATAATTGTGGTATTAATGTATTTAGGACGTGATCACTGCCTATACTTTTTACTTTTGTGTTATCAGAAACTTCAGTATTGTAATTGATTGATATAACTCATAAACAAAGCCAAATGTTGTTGCCTCAATAAGCATTCATCATAAAAAATTCAGGTAAGTTCATAGCTACTGTCTCTGGGAAAACCTCATTTTCCTTAATAAAAGGTTGTTTAAAATTAGCTAAAGCAGACACAAGGTCTGTATACTTGTTAATTGTTCTGAAGATGGGTTTGTGCAGAAAAATATCAGAACAAAATTGATATTGCTCATTTATCTATTGCTTTATTTTTTAAGCAACGTTATTTTTAAGGTGTGTGTTTTACATGTGATCCTCCCAAGAAGTTGGGGTGTTTCTCACTATGCTCCTAAGTATACTACCAAGTGTTCTATTGACTACCTCGGTTTGCCCATTCGTTTGGGGTGGCAAGAGGTGGAAAATAATAGCTTTGCACCAAAGGTCTTTCAAAAAGCGACTAATGAATTTAGGGTCCCTATCACTAACAATAGTTTGGGAACCCCATGCAACTTAAGCACATTATGAATGAACAAGGTAGCAACATGAGATGCATCATGGAATGAAATAGGTCATTTTAGAGAATCTATCTACAACCACAAATATACTATCATACCCCCTCTTAGTCCTAGAGAGCCCCAACTTAAAATTCATAGAAATGTCCACCTATGGACCAATAGGAATAGGGAGCGAGTGTACATACCTTGAGGTCGCACTTTGGCCTTGGCTTGCTTGCAAATGAGGCATTGGTTACAAAGCTTTTCCACAGCATGCTTCATTTTAGGCCAATAGAATTGCTCTTTGAGGAGGGCAAGAGTTTTGACCCATCCAAAATGGGCTATCAAACCACCACAATGGTTTCGATGCCAAACAATTCTCTCCGCGAACTTATGGGAACACATATTCTACCCTCTTTGAATAAGAACCCATCGACCAATTAGAACCTATCAATTTGCCGACCTTGGCTGAGTTCTTCAACAATCCCCTTGAAATCAAAGTCTGTCACATAAGACTCCTTCAAGCTATCAAATCCCCACATCTTGGAGGTCATCACATGTCCCAATAGAAATCTCCTTGACAAGGCATCGACCACTACATTCTCTTTCCCGCTCTTGTAGTGAATAGTGTATGGAAAGTTTTTCAATAAATTCTACCCATTTGGCAATGCCTTTTGTTGATCATTGATTTCCTTAAGTGCTTTAAGGACTCGTGATGCATCCTTACGACAAATTCCTTGTGCCACAAATAGTGTTGCCAATGTGCCAATACTCTCACAAGTGCGTACAACTCTTTGTCATACGTGGAGTAATTCAATGAGGCACCTTTCAATTTTTC
>JBDJHY010170330.1:0-12349 GCA_039654485.1 Withania somnifera
TCTATTGACTGATGTGAGACCCACTGTCTAATTATGTTATTATCTGATATTGCTTCCACTGAGTGGAGTGAGTAGAGCTTTCATGAGCCAAGGGGTCCACAAAGGCTACTGAGGCAACTTAGAGGCTAAGGATGTGGTCTTCTCTAGGGGGTGACCCCGAGGATGAACAAACTTTGGATCAGAGTAATACAAATGAACCTATTACTCTGATACCTAGTACTCTAATACAAACTTAGAGTCAAAAGAAATTTTATTTTTTCCTCAAGTGTATATGCACGATGAGGGATAATTCACCTATGTTTATAAGATACAAGAGGATGGAGATGATGTGATGGAGGAAGGACCAGAAACGTACAATAATAGACATATCGTATTTAAAAGTTGGTGCAAGGACTTGAAATTTTAGAAGGACATATATAGAAATATGATGATTTGGGTCAAATTGCACAGGCTACAAGTATAGTACCATTGCAAAGGAGAATCTAGGAAGGGGAGAGTGCAGGACAACAATAGGGCTAAAGCACCTGATTCAAAAGTTGTTGGATTATTATTAGCACTTGGAATAATAGGGGAATGAATAAGGCCTATAAGCAGAAGGAACTAAAGTCTTTTCTTCAAAAACATAATGTACATTTTATGGGATGTTTGGAAACTAATGTAAAGGTGAGTGATGCTGAACAGGTGAAAAGAAAATTTGACAGGGACTGGCAGATATATGTAGATTATCCAACGCCTTTAAATCAGATTGTTTAAATTATGTGGCAACACTGTAGATTAGAAATACATACATAGATATTACAGCTCAACTGCTACATTATAAGATCACGAATAATGAAACTAGCTTTGAATGTTTACTCACAGTAATGAATGGGTTTAATACCATTGTTTAGAGAATAGATTTATGGAACACTTTGCGAATAGTTGGTACTCAATGTAATTCACCCTGGCTGCTAATAGGAGATTTTAATGCAATAATGAATCATGATGATAGACTAAATAGTGAACCTGTGCAACCACAAGAAACAACAGAGTCCAGGCATGTGTAAAGGACATAGGTTTTTGGGAACTACTAATGAGATGTAGGAAATACTCATAGTGTCATAATAGAGATGTTATAGATGTTGCTTACAACATCTATTATCATATTGATTGTGTTTTAGGAAAACGTGAATGGATGATGAAATATGGGGATGCAAATGTTGGTTATTTATTTCAAGGTGTTCAAACCATTCACCCATTGTGATACATATGAAGGGTGATGAACTATATGTTAGAAGTCCTTTTAGATTGTTGAATTTCATACTACAACAGAAAAAATTCAAAGAGGTATTTCAGGAATTATGGTCACAACAGGTTAATGACTATGCTATGTTAAAAGTGTGTTCAAAATTACAAAGGATTTCTTCAAAGAAAAAGCATATTTAAAGAGATTGCACAAAGACGGAAACTAGAATAATCACCATGAAAGAGAATCTATAGGAATTTTTAGAAAACATCAAAGAGGATCTATTCAATTTAAGTTCTTATTGAAGAGGAGAGGGATTTAATGCAAGAAATTAAAAAGGAGAGGTAGTGAATGAGAAGATCCGACAACAGAAGTGTAGAGCTATATGGAAACTCTGGGAGAAAGAAATTCCAAATATTTCTTGCCTACCTGAAAGCTAGATAGGTCAGGAACAAGATCATCTCAATATACATACAAACAAACAGGGAAGGAAAATAACTAATCCTTAGCAGGTCAGCACTGAATTTATTGGTTTTTTTAGGAACTGTTGGGACATTCTGCCTCAATATTCCCCTATTTGTATGTCCAAATTTTAAAAAAGGATCCATGTTTATCCTTAGTACAACAATAATAGATTTTGAAGCATTTTATAGAAGAGAAAAGTAGGGAAACACTTAAACTATTACCAGGGGATAAAGCACTAGGGATTTATGGATTTAATGCTAAATTCTTCAAAGCTTACTGGAGTATAATAGGTGAAGAGATTAATGAGGCAGTTATGCAATTCTTTAATAATATGAAATTATTGAAACAACAAATGTCAATAACATAGCATTGATACCAAAGGTCAAAGTGCCTACTATGTGAAAGAAAATAGACCTATTGCTTATTGAACAACCATATATAAGCTTATACCAAAAATACTTACAAGAAAGATCAAGTTAGTAATTCATTACACTGTGAGTAATTCCAAATTGACTTTTATACAAGGGAGGAACACACTAGACAATGTCATTATAGAACATGACTTGGTGAAAGTATATGCTAGGAAAGGGACTTCTCCTAGACTCACAATTAAAGAAGATATAAGGAAAGCCTATGATACAGTTGAATGAACATTTATTAGAATGGTACTACAGGAGTTTGGATTACCACATAGATTTTTTAGCCTGATAATGGACTGTGTAACAACTGTCCAATACAATATGTTGATAAATGGGGACTAACAACAAGTTTTCAAGCAAAGAAAAGGATGAGACAGGGTGATCCATTATCACATAATTGTTAGTATTAGTCATGGAGTATTTTCGTAAGACCTTCTATCAATCAAGAAAGGAACCATAATTCAACTTTAATCCTAGGTGTGAGAAGTTTGAGGTGATTCACATCTATTTGTTCATGATATGCTAATGAGTTGTAGAGATAATTCTAAATCTATTAAGCAACTAATAAAGAAATTGACACACTTCTTTAAAGTATCAGGGCTACAAGAAAACTTAGAGAAAAGATGCATCTACATTGGAGGGGTAAGTGACATACTGAAATAAACTTAGAGAAAAGATGCATCTATATTGGAGGGGTAAGTGACATACTGAAATATTAGATTGTGCAAGAGGTGCAAATGCAACAAGGTGAACATCTTTCAGGTATTTGGGTGTTCCTCTATAAAAATTGAGTAATCAATAATGTTTACCATTGGTTAAAATGGTGATTGAAAGAGTAAAATATTGTACATCAAAACTTTTATCATATAGTGGGAGATTGCAGTTAATTAAGAGTGTTTTATTTGAGATGCAAACCTACTAAGATAAAATATTTCTATTGCCAGAGAAGATAGTTAATATAGTAAAGACTGTGTGCAAAAATTTTGTATTTACTGTGAGTAATGAATGCTCAATAAAATCTTTAATGACTTAGGAGAAGATATTCCATCTAAAGCAGTAGGAGGAATGAATGTCATTGACACGAGGGACTAGAATACGGAAACTCTTGCAAAGAAGTTATGGGCAGTAAAGTAAAAGAAAGACAATCTATAGGTAATTTTAGTACACATTTGCTATATAAAGAATAAAGATCTAAATGTTGTGTAGACACCTAAAAAATCCAGTTAGATAGTAGGAAATTTCTTGGATGCTATGAAATGGATAGCAAGGGTAACTACACAGCTTACCAGAAGACAAGAGATACAAGGGGATATAAAGAAGAATTATGTGGCTTTGAGACCTAACTTTGAACAACTTTGCTGGAAGAATGTAATGCAGGTGAGAAGGATGATTCCAACATATTAGTTTATCTTATGGTTGAAATTGCATAGAAGGTTGTCAACTATTCACAGAGAAATAAAGTGGGATTGAATATCAAGTGTAAGTGTGTACTATGTAATACAAATCAAGTAGAAGACTTCAATCATCTCTTCATTCAATGCAGATTTTCAAGTGATATCTGGAGTGCAATATTGACATGGATAGGATGTATAGACAGTGGGGAAGATGGGAGAAAGATGTAAACATAATGATTGCAAGAACAAAGAACAAGAGATCCAGAGCATGCATACAAGGCTTTGTTTTGCAAAGACTGTCTATGAAATATGGACTAAAAGGAACAACAAAAGGTTTAAAAAACTGAAAAGTAACACTAAACAGATCAAGAGAAGATTTGCAGTCCAATTGCATATTAAAGGATAGAGGCATGTCAAATGGAGCAAGTAACTTAGTATAATGAGTAGTGAATCATAAATATATTTTAATTAGTTATATGCATATTTTTTGAATAGATAGGAGAACTATGAAAGCCCACTATGAGTCAAAAAGAGAGGGTTGGTTTATACAATGTCCTTAGTTGAATGAAAATATTGATTTCATCCAAAAAAAAAGGCTACTGAGTGTGTAGGAAGAACTTTCCCTTTTTTATGTTTTATTTAGTGTTATGCAGTTCAATTCAAAAATTCCTATTCTGAATCATGATTCACGCATGTTAAATCATTCATCCATACAGACATCTACCTCATCAAGTCTAAGGGGAAAATTTGTCACTTTGTTCATGGATTGATAGTTGATTTGCACAAAGAGGTTGAGTTGATAATTCTCTTGGTCAAGTCATTTTTGGATGTTGTTGATCATACCTAAAGCATGGATTAGTTACCTTACGAGTCTCAATAGACGAGAGAAGAATTAGTGCCATAAGGATAGCTATTCTGGTACCCAGTGAGTGGGAAGGGATTATTACAGAGGTCAGTATAGCCAGAAGTATTAGTCTTTTATGTAGTCTTCAGAGGCGGTTCAAAGGAGTCATCTTACTAGGGTCTCAAAGTTAGTGTCACAAGGCTGTGCTTTTTTTCGCTTTCTAGAAATATCAATAATATCAAGAAGAAAAGCAAGTCAAGCAGTATGCCTGGTGGCCAGGTTGAAGGTCGAGGAGGTTGTACAGGAGTAAGGACTAGGCATTTTCTATGTGGAAATCATGGATATTTCTCCAGAGTTTTCCCCAGGGGTGTCAAAGAGAGTGTACCTAGAGCTTGTTATTAGTGTGGGGAGTGGTGTCACCGGATCAGAGATAATCCTTTGTGCAGGACCTCTCGATATCCAATACCAGTACATCCACTCCAGATAGTACCGTCGGCTAGAGGTGGCTAGACTATAGCTAAGAGAGCTTGACGTAGAACCCAAGTCATAATTGAGGATAGTCTAGGCAGGCTCGTTGAAAGTTGTATTCTATACTAGATAGGGCCGAGGCAGAGGCCTCAGATGCTTTTATAACTAGTATGCTATTTGTTTGTGTTCAATCGACTTTTATTTTATTTGATCTTTCTCTACCTTTTCCTATTTCTTTGTTTACTTCTCTTCATGGTTGAAATTGTCTAGTGAGTCCTTATTTGTACCCTTGAGTGTTACTATGCCTGTGGGTGAGGCCCTAGTGGTGGATTGGGTATACAGATCATGTGTGGTGTCAATGTGGGATCATGACACGTGTACTGACTTGATAGAGTTAGAGATTCTTGAATTTGAAATAATTTTAAGCATGGATTGGTTGTCCCCTCACCATGCAGTTCTTTTCAAGATGACCATATACGTGCTTGGTATACCGCCGATATTGTGTTAGGGCCCCACTAGACATTCCTCGATTTGGGTTATACCCTTTATGAAGGCCTATATACATATAGCCAAGGGTGTTTAGATTATTGGTCTCACATTATAGATATTAGTGTGTATTTTCCTTCTCTTGAGTCTATGCCCATATTTAGTGAGTTTTAGGATGTGTTTCCTATCAGTTTTCCTGAACTTCCACTTGAATGTTACATAGACTTATCTATTGAGTTTGAGCTGGGTAGAAGACCTATTTCTATGCCTTCATACAATATAGCCCCAACAGAGCTTTGGGAGCTTAGTTTTCAGCTGCTAGACTTACTTGATACAAGGTTTATCCATCATTATGCACATCCTTGGGTTGCTTATTTTGTATATGAAGAAGAATGATGAGACTATGGGTATATGTATTGACTACAGGTAGCATAATCGGGTGACAGTTAAGAATAAGTATCATTGCAGCATATTCATGATCTATTTGATAAGTTATGGGGCACTTCAGTTTTCTAAAAGATTAACTTTAGTTTTGGGTAACATCAGTTGAGAATTCAAGCTGAGGACACCCGAAGACATCTTTTAGGACTCATTATAGGCATTATGATTTTCTAGTTTTTTTTTCATTTAGCCTGACTAATTCCTCTGAAGCATTCATTGATTTGATGACTCGGGCCTTCAAGACTTATATCGACTGATTTGTGATTTTTTTCATAGATTATATGCTTGTGTATTCATGAATTCTTTAGAAGAATGCGAGGAATTTGAGATTGACCGACTTGATGTAAAGTTCTCAAAGTGTGAGATCTGGCTAGAGTTTGTTGCTTTCTTAAGGCATGTGGTGTTAGGTGTTGGTACTAGTGTTTATCTGGCTAAGATAATTATGGTTTTTGATTTTCCTCAACCTACTACACCTAAGAAGATTCGCAGCTTTCTTGGTTTAGCTAGGTATTACCATTGGTTTGTTTAGGATTTATCCTCTACAACACCTTTTTTTCTAGAATGACACAACATGGTGTTTCTTTATAGTGGTCCATTGAGTGTGAGTTTAGTTATCTAGGGATCAAGGAGTTTCTTACTACAGTTCCAGTGCTTACGCTGCTAGTTGAGGGTTATCCCTACAAAGTCTATTGTGATGCTTTAAGTATTGGTTTTTTTGTGTTCTGATGCAGAAGACTCGAGTGATTGCATATGCTTTGAGGCATTTGAAGGATCACGAGCTCAACTACCCAACATATGACTTAGAGTTGGTGGTGGTAGTCTTCTCTCTCAATATCTTAAGGCATTATCTTCATAGAATACAATATGATATTTAAACAAATTATTTTATACAGTACAAGCATGGCTAATATGGTTGCAGATACCTTGAGATGGAAGGTTGTGAATATGGGTAGCTTGGCCTCATTCAGTCTATGAGAGATCATTAGACCGGGATGTTCAATCTTGGACAACAAATTGGTTACATTAGATACCTCATATCCAGAGAAGATTCTTGAACACGCTGAGTCTAGGTCTACCTTATTTGATTAGATCAGGAAACGTCATAATGAGTACTGCCGATTGATTTAGATTTGAGAGAGAGTTCTGAGGGTGACTTCAACTGGATTTATATAGATTATGAGAGTGTGTTGTTTGTTGATATTCGCTTATGTAAGCCATGAGCTAGTGACTTGATTTAGACACTCCTACTCCATGCTTATTCTTTATATTTATTCCATCAATACGGGTATAGCGATGATGTATCATAGCTTGAGGAAGCACTACTTGTGGAGGGTTATGAGGAGGTATATTGCGAGGTTTATGTCTTGGTGGCAGAATTGTCATCATGTGAAGTTCGAGCACTTTAGACCAACTAGTAAGTTGCATAGGCTCCCTATCCCTGAGTGGAAATGGGAGATAATCACTATGGATTTTGTTTTTGTCCTTCCTTACTCTTCTAGAAGTCATGATTACATCTGTTTTTCATGCATTAATTAACAGAGTTGGCTTACTTCCTACTAAGACACTAGTCTTGGAGTAGTGAGAGACTAGCTAAGTTATACGTTCACAAGGTTGTCAGGATCCATAGGTTACCAGTTTCTATCTTTTCAGGCTGAGGCACTCAGTTTACTTTGAGATTTTTCAAGTACTACACAGATCATAGGCTTCACTTGATTTCAGTGTTGGTGATATGGTTTTACTATTAGTGTCACCCATGAAAGGTGTTATGAGATTTGGTAGACGAGGTAATCTTAGACCAGGTTTATTAGGCCTTTTGAGACACACAGGTAGTATGAGTTTTGGCTTATAAATTTTCCTTACCTTCTGAGTTGGAAGCCATTCACCTTGTATTCCATATGCTTTGCTAGTATATTCCAAACCCATACCATGTGCTTCTCCATAAGTTGGTTCATCTAGATAACTGGTTTACTTATGTTGAGGAGCTATAGGACATATTAGTTAGAGATATGAGGTAGATTAGATCCAGAGATATCTCGATTTTGAAGGTTTGTTAGGTGCGTAGGCCTGTCAGAAGGCTATTTAGGAGACAGAGTATGATATACGAGCCTAGTATCCACATCCTTTCAAGCCATCAAATACCTCTCTTTCCTTAACTTTTGAGGACAAAAGTCCTTTTTAGTGGTGGATGATTTAATAACCCTCCTGATCATTTCCTTTTCTGTGTTTAGATCCATGTGATAGTTTCTGCAAGCAATTTATGACTTGCTAGGACTGATAGTTTGGTTCCCTTGTAACTTAGTTGCCTAGTATCTCAATTTTCTTATTTTGATGTTTCAGTTTTGGAATGGTGCAACTTGAGAGTGAATTCTAATAAACAATATCATTGACAGTTTTGTTAGTTATGGAATATTGACTCTAGTATAGTTGGACCCTTGTCTTGTGTTTTGGGGTTGGGTTTTTTAGCAGATTTGTGGAATTTTAATTTATTAACAATTGGCCCAAATTTAGTGTGTGGTGATCGGAGAGTCAAGATGGTATTATAATGCTTCCATCAGCTCTGGAATGTTGATTTTGTAATGGTAGCATTATTGAAATGCTTCCTTAGGTATCCGAGAGCCTTTGGGGGACCGAGTGAGAAGTTAATTTTTTATTGGTTTTGATTCAGTTTGGGTTAGGCGATCTTTTAGCTTAAAAAGTTTCATATGGTCGTTTTGATAATTTCATTGGGTTCGTAATGTTATTTCCATATTGTTTCCATTTTATTTATTTTTTTGGAAATTTGTGCTTGATTCTATTTCGAGCCCCTCGTTGATATATTTAGAACTGCTAAAAACAATTATTTTTAATGTCAAAAATGTAGGCACAGTGCCTTCATCGCAATCACTGAGCATGAGTTGCAATCACGTAAGGCTTGGGATTTATTCATCGCCATCACGTGGGTAGTGCATACAATGCAATGTGGTGGGGTATCAAGGGTTGCGATTACATGGCCCTGCACCAGACCACAATGTAAGAAGAAAATCTCTATATATACCAGTTTCCATCTTTTAAAAATCAATTCCCACTTCAAAATTTCCTCCAAAAAATAACTCCCTTATTCATCTTTAAAGATTTTCTTGGGAATTGCTCGGTAATTATTTGTGCATGCTAAGGGGTGTTTGGGGGTTTATTCTATTTCATTTCTAGGTCGGCTTATCTCTAATTTTCTCTATTTAATTCATGCTTTTTATTTCATGGTGATATAAATTTTCTTTGATCAATTGAGGACCTTCCGTAGGTCGAATTGAGCTTATTTTTTAACCACATGTCCCTTTAGCTGAGGACTTTATGCCAGTATTTCTAGTTCTATTTTTCTGGCTTGTGTGGCTCATGATCTAATTTTTAGGCCCGATTTGTATTATGCAATATGGGTCTTAAACTTCCCCTTTAGACATGTAGACCTTGTTTTTGGTTGTGGTGGGCTATTTCAAGCGTTTCTGAGGTCATTGAAGTTGTGCATGCTATTTATTAGAGATTTTAACTGATATCTAGGTAGGATATGCTTAACTACTCCTCACACTAGGTTTATATTGATTACTTGTTGTATTTTATCTAGTTTCTTTTATGGATGACTAGTTTATATCTCTTTCTGTACTTGTTTACCTTGTTCGGGGGCCATGTGGGGATGTAGTTGGTTGTAGATTGAGAATAGTGTGATCGGCTTATCTGGGATAGCTATGTGGCAATAGTGCTAGTGCTAGGCTATTATTTTACTATTTAAGTGAGGTGTGTGCTTAGTTTTTATTTATTCTAGCCTTTCCTAGATTTGGAGAGTGCCTTCTATTTGCGTTGGTTGTTTTGTATTCATGTATATCACGTTCGTTGTGAATGGAAGGGTCCCTGTGGTGTGACTCATTTAACTAGGAGGGGTAAAGTCTATTATAAATTGAAATTTCTGAACTTAACCAAGAACGGGGTGTTATGACTTGTTTCCATGACCACGAGATGGTATCGACTATTTTCATCTTTATATAACTAGAAATTAGTTTTCCTTATATTCTATGTAATACGAGGTGGTCATCTGGGCAAAGACGGGTCTCCTAATATTGTGTTGGGGGTGGGTCCCTAGTACGGATCTAGGGAAGTAAGGCCTCTAATAGTGGCGCTCCCATCAGGATGGGGTTCCCATCTTATGACTTTGAGGCAAGGCCTATAGAGTGAGGCTCCCTATGTAATAGGGTTCTCAGCTTATGATTTGGAGGAAAGACCTACGCAACAAGGTTCCTAAGGGAAAGGATCTCGGTGTTGATTTTGGTTTGGACCCCAAGGGGCTAGGGCCTGCATAATGCTTGGGGGTGGAACCTCCAAGGCTACTGGATCTACTATATCAGTTCAATTGTACCCCTTGCATTCATCCTTTTATCTCTTGTTTATACCATGCTGGCTTACTGGGGTGTCACTCTTAGTCTTTTTTCCTAGTTTGTACTGACTAGGTGGAGCACCAGGTAGGTTATGTTTTGTTTATAGTTTCTAATGGTGGGGTGGGGGTACTATTTTGATTATATCTATTATTTTATTTTCCTTTACACCTACGCCTTTATTGTCCTTATTTACCTAATCCTGCTGTTGGTTGTGTTGAGTTGCATACCAAGTATGTTTTTGTGGACTTGTGACTTGAGTTAGGGGTTCTAGCTGTGTCTCAACGTGGATGGGTACCTAGACTAGTTCTAATTACTTTCATTGGGTTCCTTATAGCTATGCATTACTTTCTATATTATATTACTTATTTTCTTTAACATGTTTTACTTACTCATTGTTTATTTGATTGAGATCGGTCAGCCTATGATGCCTACAAGGTACCCTGTATTTTTTGGTACTCATGCTACACTTTTGTACAATTTTTGTGGTGTAAATACTAGCGAGGGATCGTGTAGGGTAGGTGTACTTCGGAGATCACGATGAGGTGTTGAGATCCTGCATTATTTTTTTCAGGAAAGACTAGTCTTTTTTTACCTCCTATTGGAGCAGTTGTATATATTACTCTTGGTTACTCTAATGTACATTGGCTCCATCTTGTCATAGTCACCAGTTCTGGGAGGTGTTGTATATATATGTATTTAGTTGTTATATCTCTTTTTTCTTACTTCTTACTGCTTATATTATAGTTGGTTAGATAGTGTCATCCTGAGTATTTGGATGTCATACTAGTGAGACCGTAGGTGCCATCACCTTCTGAGTTTTGGTTTGTGACACCTCAATTCTCCGCGTAGGAACTCAACTATAAATGCAGTAAACAACACCGACAATTACTACAAATGCATTTTCTCCATATGAACACGGATGATGATCAACATGATATTTGCAATGCTACCATTGGACTGCGAACATGAAAAAGGTGCTTCAGGTTCACCAAAAACAGTAAATAGCAGCTAAAGACCTTAGGAAATATTCTAAATGGACCCTTGGTAATATTTAAGAGTCCGATGTAATATACTATATATGAAACCATACTAAATTCAACGTTTTAGACTTATTGGGACCATTACGACATGAATCCGAGGTTGGCTTGAATCGATATCCATTAAAGATCAATTTTTAGTAAAAATTTTACTGAAAATACCAAATTGCCCTGAGAATCCCCAAATACTAAACAAGACCTTATTATAGAACAAAGCCACCTCCCAAAACCATCAAAATCATTTGATTTTAATTATGAGCACTCTAACCTCAAATCTTCACTCTTGTCAATCATTCTTCTTAAATTTTAGCTTATCCCGTCAAACCACTTAAAATCACAAGGGAAGGGTTAAAACCAAAGGTGGAGGTCTTCCTAGACAAAATTCAACAATTTAGAGATGATGGAACTAGCGTATATTCAATTCGAGGCTTTGAACTCCAAATATTGGCTAAAGTCAACTATTTCCAAATTTAAATTTAAAAACTAATAATTCTTCAAATATTTCCCAAAATTCCTTCCTGTTCTTAAACCAACCACAAAACCAAACTTAGTTTTACATAATGAAACTACGGAAAAATGAATAATTATACAATATACTAAAACAAAAAAATTACCCTGAGGACCATTACATGTTGAAGGTACATGGAATTTATGTATATTCATTGCTAGACCCAAGATCTACCCTTTAATCTTATCCCGACATATTTCTAGAAAGTTTGAAGGAAGTCCTAAGATTTTTCCTAAAGTTATTTTCTAATTCTACACCTATTGGTTATTTAATTATTGCTGAGAGAGTCTCTCGTAGTTGCCATATATTTTTCTTGTGTATGGTCGTTTCAAATGATCTTCATGAGTTTGAATAGTAGAATTTAATGCTATTATAGGCATGGATTGCTTTATTTGATTCATGATACAGTTGATTGTAGGACTCGAGTTTTCCATTTCCAAATTCCTAATAAGCCTGTTCTTGAGTGAGAGGGTCGTATTTTTATGCCTAAGGGTAGGTTTATTTTATATTTGAAAGATAGAAGTATGATCTTTTAGAGGTGTTTATACCACTTATTCTGAGCTAAGTACTCTAAGTCTAAGACTCTAGATATTCCATCGGTTCCAGTTGTCAAAGAGTTTGTTGATGTTTTTACTGAGGATTTACCCAAAGTTCCTCCCAAC
>JBDJHY010170351.1:0-12348 GCA_039654485.1 Withania somnifera
CACCAAACTCTTGTTTTCGACTTCTTGTCATCCCCAAACGGATGGGCAAATCGAAGTGGTCAATAGGACTCTTGGTAACATGCTTAGATGTGCGGTGAAAAATACCCCCAACTTGTTGGGAAGACTAGTTTCCTCTATTGGAATTTTCTTATAATCGGTCCACGCACACATCTATGGGTATGACTCCTTTTGAAGTGTGCTGTGGTTTTGATCCTTTGATAACACTAACGCTAACCCCATTGTCAAGTGATGTTCTTGTAAGTTTAGATGCCAAGGCAAGGGCCAATGAAATGATAAAGATTCATGCAAAGGATAAATAAGCCTTGAAAAAGATTACCTCAAAGGTAGCACTTCAACAAAACTAAAAGAGGAAGAAGGTAGTTTTTGAGCCCAACAATTATGTATGGGTGCATTTTATAAAGGAAAGGTTTCCACAAGTGCGCAAAGGAATGTTGAGACCAAGGGGTGAAGGTCTATTCAATATCCTAATGTGTTCAATATTTGTGACTTGTCTTCTTGTCGTGTAGGTGATGACCATGTTGAGGCTTTGGATTCGTGGACGAATCCTCTCCAAGAAATAGAGGATGATATGATATTGGAAAGCCATCCTACTTCAAGGCCGTTCACAAGGAGCCAAGTTAGGGACCTCCAATGATTCAAAGCATTGTTCAAATACAAAAGATGTGTTGAAGATTGTTGAAGTGCCATACGGGTTGATCTACAATGTGTGGAAGGTTGAAGAAGAATTTGGGGACCTAATTTATTAGTTCTAAAAGTATGAGTACTTAAGTGTCACTTTATCTGACTTTTGGGCCAAAGTATAATTAGCAAACTTGAACCACTATAAATAGAGGTTCATATCAAATTCTAGTTAGTTTACTTTGGGATGAATAACTAATTTTTTAGATTTCTCTCTAAGTTCATGTAATAGCTAGTTCATAGTTTCATTCAAGTCAATAGAATTACGATAGTTCATGTTTATCAAATCCAGTGGTCAAGGTGGGTGCATCCTTTATTGCTTGGAAACATTTAGTGTGAATTGATTCATTTGAATCTCCATTTGTGGCGAATCAAATTGGATCTTGAGTTTGTTGATTCGGAATTCAACTCCAGTAAGTTTTCGAATTGAATTCCACATATTCCTTACATTTTGTCCTTATCCCTTATTCTTCATATCCGCGTGTTGATCCATTTCTTGGATCATATCAGATATACTTCTAATAGTCCTAGAACTAGAGGAGCCTTTGATATCAGTGTTTCCACTAAGTAGAGGTGCGACTCAGGGTGGAGGTGCTTGGGAAAGAGGTTAGTAAGGTAGAGTTGTTGGTCGTTATGATATTTATTGTCAGTTGGATGTAGTTCTTGATAAGTTTTAGGTCGCGACATTTGATTCCATTATCACATGTACAATTTTTGTATGTCATAGATTAGCCTCACGACTTTTTTGATCCTAGTTCTACTTGTTTGTTTGTGTCTTCCTACTTTGCATCTTATTTGAGGTTGGCTAATGAGCCTTGTGGTCATTTATGTGTTTTCATGTTTATTTACATATTAGAGAATTTTGATAGCTCCACCATGTAAATTATAAGTTGTTGGGTTCAGTAGTCTGGATCCCTAGAGGTTTGGTTGGGATTTATCTCGCTTTCCTTATTTTAGAACATAAACTTAGGCAATTATTGAGTGTAGTAAACATTCCTTCAAGATGATATCACAATCCAATTTGGATAGTTTTTTTAGATCTAAAGCATGAGATTTGATCTAGGTGGACTCTTGGTTTGTGTACAGGAGCTTTAAATGCAATTTTGTCTTGTTTGACGAGATACCAATTACTTATTTCTTGGTTATTGCATGGTCAATTTTGGTCAATATTCAAGTATCAAAACATAAAAATCAATTAACACTATGACATATGCTTTAGAATGTGGTTTCTGGGTTAGGAAGAGTGTTTGTTTTCTACCTGAGGTTCTCGATGTGATTTTAGGATAATTTATGGATCTTAGGCAATTTTTGTTAAAGTATTGAGTTGGTCAACTTTGTACTAAACAATGTTGTATCCATATTTCTAATATGATGTTGAGTTTGGAATGTAATTTTGTGTATGTTTACGTATCTTTTTTGCATAACTCAGACTCAAGCACATTACGAGTTGTGTTTAGATCCTTGTAGAGATGGCTAGTTTGCTATCAAAAGTAGCATCTGGTAAAGCCTTATATTAGCAATTCTAAACACGGTGTTTACCCTCCAACATAGAGATTTGACCTCCTCCAAGCTTTGAAAATGTAGTCCGCTATCTGTAAACACGGAGGTCTGATCTCTAGCACCCTTCGTGAACGTGGTCCCCTAACCACAAATGTGGAGGGTCACTTTCACTCAAGGACACCAAACACGAAAGCCATTTTCCTGGCAGTTATATTTCTTCAACCTCGTTGAATCATCCATGTAAAATACCTTAATCTCTCTCTAAACTCTCTATAGCCTTGGAAAATTTATAGGAAAACATCACTTGGTTATGGGCATTTCTCTTCACTCC
This sequence comes from Withania somnifera, assembly GCA_039654485.1. Lineage (NCBI taxonomy): Eukaryota > Viridiplantae > Streptophyta > Magnoliopsida > Solanales > Solanaceae > Withania > Withania somnifera. Next base: position 2,531 of record JBDJHY010170351.1, read on the forward strand.
AATTCTTAGTCTTCTCCACCTCCATTGGTAAGCTCTTAACTTAAGATTTACATTGTTATGGATTCTTTTCCTCCATGGATGGATTTGGTTAATTTTTGGGTTCCTTAGCTCGAAGTACTGATTATTTCTTGTCCTTGGACTATAATTCCATTTTGAGGCTTAATTCACCTGTTTGTAAGGTGCGTAATTTTCTTGTTCCATTTTATAATTTCGTAAAGTTTTGTAAATTTTCTTTTAACTTCTCTAGGAATTTTGAAGTCCAATTCTCACTCGTAAGATGATCACTTTTGGAGCATGGGTTCTTAGTATTTCTGGGGATTCTTTGGTGAAGTTCACTTTTGGGTTTAGTTAGTAGGTCCCATGGGCATGTTTTGGACATGAATGTTAGCCCATTCCAAAATTTAGTATCATTTAGATCATTATCTTTTTCTTGAAGTTTAGATTCATATTTTACCAGTTTTGAGGTCATTCAAAGGCACTTGATATCATACGAGTTGATCTTCATGTGCTATAGTGTGGTATTTGCCAGACGACAGGTAGGTTCCTTTGTCTTACTCTATTGACATAACTTATTAGTATGATAAATTGCATCTATATGTTAGGAATACTAGGTATATACCATGACACTTTACCACTTATTATATTCTACTTTATCTATTTCTTTTTTATGGCGCTCAGTGAAATATGATGCCTTTAATTTAGTGATGAGCATAAGATGAGCATACACATGAACTGTAGAATCATTATGTCTATTTTTACTTCACCATACTTGTTTTTATATATACTCTCTGGTAGTATGGGATGCCAAATGGGTGAGCATGACTTCTATGTACTCTTCTTTCTTATGGAGGCTTGGAAGGGTTTTAGCTACTTTTACTATCTTATATATACTTCTAGTATTAGTTGTATCTTTATATGATAATCCTTACCTTATGGGCTTAATTGAGTGGGTTATTATTTCTTATCCTTCGCTCTCGTATCTTGAGGTTACCGGTACATTGCCTGATTTGCCCTAGTTAATTTGCTATATGTTTTGACTTATATTTCTATTATTATTTTTGTATTATTGCAAGGATGAAAGGTACATTCTTTCGCCCATACCTATGTTCGTTCACTATAATTTAGCTAGAGACATATGTACACTATCTACTTTCTTGCTTCTGTATGAGTAGCTAGCATCCTTTGCTATATTATTTGTTATTGTGACCTCTTTTCATTCTATTCCTGTTATTTACTATTATTATATTTTTTATGTTTCTAATGGGACCTCGAAACCTACAGGGTACTTTTTACTTAGACGCCTTATACTAATATTGCAGTTGTGTTCCCTTGGTGCATATTAGAGTACTAGTACCGACTACTGACTTTGTTGTTCGTGCCCCCTTACTATTACTTTTGAGATTCAGGTTGATCATTGGACATCCAGATATTTCCTGTATCTCACAACCATTGTACTTTATATATTTTGTATTATTAAGGGATAGACCTTGTACTTATTCACATATACTTTGTACTGTGTACTTTTAGTTGCTTGGTATACATTGATAACAGGTCTTGTGAGGTTTGTTTACTATATTTATGTATACCTTTAATTTTAATTCATTTTTGCTCCTTCTTTTTTTGCGTATTGTGATTGTGCGTGTCTATATATGCTATAGTATTCCATCAATACAACTCTGGGCTACAGTGTTGGTTATCCTACTAGTGAGATAGTAGGTGCCACTATGACTTGAATTCAGGTCCTGAAACTTTGTCTGATCTTGTATCTGTTGCTACCCCAGTAGGAAACTCTTTAGTAGTAGTTCAGGTTGTGAGGTATTGTTTTGTTTTTATTGGAAGGCTTTATACCTGTACCGACCTAAAGTTTCTAGATAAGTTAGATTTTGATATTATACAAGGCATGGACTAGTTATCCCCTCACAAGGCGGTTTTGCATTGCTATACAAAAACTATTACCTTAACTATGCTTGGTGTATCTAGGTTGTGTGGCGGGGTTCTGTTAGCCATGCACGTATAGAGATCATCTCCTCCCTCATGCTAGGAGGCTGGTAGAGAGAGGATGTATACCTTACTTAGCGTCTATGAGCGACATTTGAGCCAACACTTCTTTTTCCGAGTCTGTGCCTATTATTTTGGAGATTTTGGATGTTTACTCGACCAATTACCTAGCCTCCCACCAAAGCGTTATATCAATTTCTCTATAGACTATGAACCAGACAACAAGAATATTTCTTCACCCCAAACCCTATGTCTCTTTCTTAGTGAGACAGCTGAATGATTAGCTCAAGAATTTTCTAGAAAAGGTTTTTGTTTATCCTAGTGTTTCACCTTGGGGTGCCCCAGTGTTATTAATAAAAAAGATGGATTGATTGATGAGTATATGTGTAGATTATCGGAAGGTTAAAAAGGTGAAAATTAAGATCATCTATTTGATGCAGAGTATTGATTATTTGTTTGACAAAGTTTGGAGTGCAAAAGTGTTTTCTAAGATTGATATAAGGTATGGGTATTATCAACTAAGGATTTTGGAAGAGGAGATCCCTAAGACTGCTTTTAGGACTTGCTATGGTCATTATGAGTTCCTAGTCATGTATTTTGGGTTAACCAATGTCCCTGTAGCCTTTATGGACTTGATGCACATGCAGATAAAGCCCTATATGGACATCTTTGTGATTGTAATTATTGATGGTATTTTGGTTTACTCTAGGAGTAGATAGGAGCACGAGTTGAACTTGGGTACTATGGTCCATACATTGAGAGAACATCAATTTATGTAAAGTTCTCAAATTATTAGTTTTTGTCAAAGCCTATAACCTTTTTAGGACATGTGGTGTGTAAGGATGGGATTATGGTATACCCATGCGAGATCAACGTCCCCTTCAAATAGTTGGAGCTTAGTGGTTAGAATGATACAACAAATAGTTTGTTGAAGGGTTATCCTAGATAGAAATGTCGTTGACTAGACTGTTTCTTGAGGTTTGAGGATTTTTTAACTTCATCATTGGTTCTGACATTTCCTATAAAGGGCCTTGGTTTGGGGTGTGTTCCTATAAAGTAGGGCCATGCTATTACATATGCTTCAAACAACTAAGCATTCATGAGTTCAACTATCCCACCCATGAATTATGTTTGTCTATGGTGGTTTATTCTCTAGAAATTTGTAGGCACTACTTGTATGGTGTTCCATTGAGATATATACTGACCATGTCGAGAATGTATGACCTTCGCTATTTTCTTTTTTAGAGGCTTCTTCCTCAGTGTTTTCTTATTTCATGTATTTCTCTTAAGATCCATCGTACCTATGGGGGTAAACATAAGAATGAGAAATAAAACAAAAACATAGAAAATAATTTCTCAATTGTACATTAGGATTCACCATTCAGACCATGGTATTGACACCATGGTACATAGTTTAAACTATATTTCCATCATGTTTAGACAACAATTTCATACTGCACATCATGACTCAAACTATGGACCATGATGTTCAATGTACAGTCCATCCTATTGGTCCGTAGTCTAAGTACTGAATCAAGACATCTTAGGTTTTAACTTTACAAACCAACAGTAAGGTCCATACGGTTAAACCTAAGACTCGTAAAAGTTGTAAAATTGAAACCTAACTTCAACTATCAGTCAGGTTTCTATGACAATAGTACGGCCCATGAGGTTAATCCTATCGTTTGTATTTTGCTCATAGAGACGGAACTGGAACTTCAACTTATCCCATTTGAATTTATAACTCCTTTTTTGTTATTTTGACCTCAAAATGGTTTCTGAAAGTTCTTACCATACCACATTGTAATACTCTCAAGCTCTCTCACTATTTAAAGCAATAGCCATCAAAACAGTCATTGGACTTTTGCAAGTCCTCCTATTTACCTAGTTTTACAATAAATGGGCTACTCAGACTTCATTTTTTCAACATATACTGATAGTTTGGACGCTTGACATACAAAATAATGTCAAGTCATTTCCAACATGCAATGGCATCACAACATGCGGCCTTAGAGGCTGCAAACACACTAACTATTATCCTTTCCATAATTAAGCACATTATTACAAATAAATCACCAAACATACACATTAAACTTCCTCTACTAGCATATTTTGGAAAATCAGATATTGATAAAGAAACTATGAATATTCCAAACTAAAAGTATTCTAACAAGTAAAAGTACTATGAAACCATGGGTTTAAAGTACTTACCAATAGCAGATTATTAGTGGATGATTGGGGATGAAAATTGTTAAGAAGACTACAAACACTTGCACCAAATTCTGATTGGGAAAGCAATGGTAGTGTGCAAGGTATTCCATGAAGCTAGGGGTTGTTTAGATGAAGTGAGGTTGTGAAATCTTAAAATTAAAAGAATGGGTACATGTGGATTTATAGAGAATAATAGTTGGAGTGAAATTATGCGTCAATTTTAGGTCAAAATGGTGAAAAACCACTATATTAGGCTGATCGCGTCAGGTTGTAAATGAATCGGGTCAATTTTTTAAAATAAGACCAAGGGATACCTTTTATCGTATGACCCTACAGTACAGACTGGGGGGTTCAATATACATCTCATACTATTATACATAAAAAAAGGATCATGAAAACTTACCTGGTTCCTATGGGTCACACAGTACGGACTGTAGGGTGAGTTTCACAGTTCGTAGGGTTAAACTGTACCCTTGGTCTTTTTGTTTTAAGCTTCCAGAATCAAGATTACAGTTGTCAGTGTAGTTCTTAGATTCAATAGCATTGACCGTATCATCCAATTTTAATCTTTGAGGCCTCTTGTTAGTTCTCAGTAAGCAATCCACAAGTGAAGACCACGAACAATGATGTTCACAGTATGGATCGTGTTGTGGCTCGTGATCTCACTCCTACAACCCTAAAATGCTTCTTTCCCATATGTTGATATACTTGTACAATTGAACAAATAAATGACACTATAACTTAAAGTATACCTATCTATTACAATTACATGTACAATTCCTGAGTTGCCTCCTAAGTAGCACTTGATTTAACATTGTGGAAAAATGTAAATCACTTGAGTACTAAGACTTCCTCAAGTGCTAGCTCCTCCACAAATTTAAATTCATTTTGTGCTCCCAAATACATTTTTAGATGTTGTTCATTCACCTTAAACCATTTTTCATCCTACATCTCAATCACAAGTGCACCACCAAGAAACACATGTACCATAGTATAAAGGCCAGACCACCTTGACTAAATCTTACCTGAAAATAAGGGAAATCTCGAATTAAACAAAAAGACCCTATCACCAAGACTTAAATTCCTCTTGTGAATCTTCTGACCATGGTATAGTTTCATCCACTCCTAGTACAACTGCATTCTCATATGTTTCCAGTCTAAACTCATCAAGGATGTTTAGCTGATCAAGTCTCAACTCAGTAGCTTATTTCATTCCTAAATTTAACCACTTCAAGGCATGAATGGCCTAGTGCTCGAGTTCAATAGACAAGTGACAAGATTTCCATACACAAGCTAATACAGATAGGCAATACAATATACCCAAAGAACATCATCCAGATTGTGAGAAAAATATTTCCTTATGGCATTAATAGTATTCTCCAATATAGATTTGATTTCGCAATTAGAAACTTCCACCTGCACACTATTCTGAGGATGATACGAAGTAGCCACTCTATGATTAACCCAAAACTTGGTGAGCATAGCATTGATGATCTAGTTGTGGAAGTGAGATCCTCCATCATTGAAAAACTCACTCGGGGTGCCAAACCTAAAAAATATGTTTCTTTTTAGGAATGAAGTAACATTCTTAGCATCATTATTGGAAAACCTACAACCTCTACCAATTTCCAAAAATAGTCCACTGTGGAAAGAATGTAATTCATCCCATAGGAAGTCAAAAACTACCCCATAAAATAGATACCTAGACATCAAACAAATCGACCTCCATGATTGGAGGTTGTGGGGAGTTCATGTCTCCTTGAGATGCGTCATTGCTTTTGACAATGGTCATAAGATCTGAATAATCATTTGCACCTTGGTAGATTATGGCCAATAGTACCTACATTATAAAATTTTGTGATCCTTTTGGATGCCACTATGGTTACCCCCAATAGGAGATCCATGACAGGTTTCCAAAATACTCATCATCTTTTCTTTGGGGACACACCTCCGTATCCAAATGTCAGCATGGATCCTATATAAATAGGGCTCATCCTAGAATAATTTTCTCATACCACGAATGATTTTCTTCCTCTAATAAAAAATCAAATCAACAGGCATGATGTTAGAAACAGTTAAGTTAGAAAAATTAGCATACCACGATATCAAATCCTATGATGCATCTAGTAGATGCTCATCTGGAAAGTCATTATTTATATCCAACTCCTTAAAGTCAACATAACCACCCTCCGGCCTGTACAAATGGTATACCACCTAATTATCTTCCCCCTTCCGGTCTACCACTTCAAAGTCAAATTAATAAAGTAGAAGAATCTATCAACTTTTCCTTGGTTTGGCTTCCTTCTTTTCATCAAACACCTCAAATTGAGTGATCTGTGTGGATGATTACTTTTATATTGAGAAAATAGGACCAGAACTTATTAAAAGTAAACACCACAGTTAACAGCTCCTAGTGAATCACCGTATAATTTTTCTATGCTGAATTCATCAATGTTCTATCATAGTATATAGGATAAAATACCTTTTCATGCTTTTGTCCCACGACGCCACCTAGAACCATTCTTCCAGCATGACACATCACTTCAAAGGGCAGTGATCAGCCAAGGGACACTATCACAAGAGTAGTAATCAACTTTTCTTGAAGGAATTCAAATCCCCTAATGCATACCTCATCAAATACATAATTTACCTCCTTCTCCAAGAGCTTGCGCATTGGATGTACAATCTTGGAGAAATACTTGATAAATATCCAATAGAATCCAGCATGTCCCAAAAAGCTTTGAATAACCTTCACCGAAACTAGAGCTCAAAATCTGGTGATAATATTAATTTTATCTCTATCCACTTCTATCCCCCTAGTAGAAATCTCGTTACCCAACATAATACCTTTATGCACCATGAAGTGGCACTTTTCCCAATTTAGTACAAGATTAGTCTACTCATATATCTTAATTACTATAGAAAAAATTCTAAAAAATCATCAAAGGAACCCCCCACTACAAAAAGTAATCCATGTACACTCCAATCAGGTCCTCCACCATATCACTAAATATAGCCATCATACACCTATGGAATATGGATGATGCATTGCAATGACCGAACGACATTCTTCCAAAAGAAAAAGTTCCATAGTGACAAGTGAAGGAGGTCTTCTACTGATTTTCTAGCACAATAGATATTTTATTGTTACCTAAATACCCATCAAAGAAGCAATAATAGCCTCTCCTAGCCAGTATATCTAGAATCTGATCCATGAATGGTAGTGAAAGGTTATTCTTTTAATTATACTCATTATAATTTTTGTAATACATTCACATGAACCATCGATTCACAGGCCTCATCAGGCATAGCTCATTTTTGTCATTATAAACCACAGTGATCCCCCCTTAATTGGTACATATTGCACTGGACTAAACCATTGACTATTATTGATGGGTTCCACCACTCCAACATTTATCCATTTGATTATCTCTTTCTTAACCACGTCTTGCATAGGTGTGTTAAGATACCTCTATTTCTCCAGACTAGGTATAACGTTCTTCTCTAACTTGATTTGGTGAGTGCATATAGTGGGAGGAATTGTGATAATGTATGGTATGGACCATGCAATGGCCCTATGAAATGTCCTAAAGATAGAAATTATATCTTCAACTTGTGGCTCTAATAAGTCAGCTGATATGATTACCGACAAAGTGTTTTTTTCTCTAAGGAACACATAATGAAGATGAGCGGTGAGAGTTGAAAGCAGGAGATTTACCTTATTCTTCATGTCCAAGTATAAATTTTAATGATCATAATATAATGACCTCAATATGTATAAAGAATGTTACACCTCACTGAAATAAGCAAATAAAGCTTGCTCTAGGTTTGTCATCGCCGCAACAAAAGTCTTACTCACCAACATATCCTCCAAAGGAGCCACATTAATAATACCGTACTCATCAATGGTATCAATAAATGACACCACCCTCAACTCACTAGAATACTTCATAGTGTTGAGAACATTAAAAGTGACTTCTTGGTCATTCATCCTGAATTTAAGTTCGCCCTGCTCCATATCTACCATTTCTCTTCTAGTACAGAGAAATGATTGATGAGTGGCCAAAATACCACTCATTGATCCTAATTTTATTTCAAAAAACCTTGTATTTGTAATCATTTTGCTATATTTTTATGTACACTTGGTTGATTTTTAGGTTAAAGCATAAACCCAAGGAAACCAAGGAAAAAGGAGCTAAAATGCACAATTTTGGACAAACGTGTGAACATGGAAGACAAAGATTCCCTATTGCTACCACTGTCATGCATAACAGGAATATCCAAAAATTCTATTGGAAGAGATGGTGATTCTGTTTTCCAGACGCGGACCGCCTTCAATCACGATGTTCAATTTCATCCCATCTGGTGGTACCATCCTCTAAGTAAAAGTGCCACTTTAAAATATTGGAAACTCTATCCAAGACGGTGACTGATGAATGACACATAGGACCACCATCCTTCAAACAAGTATATATCTATTCAATAGAAACCTTGAATCTAAGCTCAAAACAAAAATTAACTCAAAACTGTAATATGGTTTTTTTCTCTTACTCTCAAAAGTTGTGCAAATGTCTTGAATAAATATATACTTGTTTGTATAATTTCAAATTGTTAATCTTTGAGGATGGCTATTTATGAACCTTTAAATTTTATAAACTCTTTTCCTTTGTACATGCTTAGCCAATACTCTATCTTGGGGTTGTGCATAATGATGGGTGTTAATTAATAAATACTGGTGGTGGGACTTTAGCTGCTTATTGTCATTTCAATTATGGGTATTGGTAATTTCATGTTTTAATGTGAATTTGAGGTTACAAACTTAGATTGAATTGTTAGCCAAGGCTAATCACCATGAGAGTGGGACTAGCTCTTTATATTTCATCAATAGCATTAATTTGGGGTTAAACTCCATCTAATTAATAGGCTTAGCGATAGGTTATTAAGTAATGAAGCAAAAGGTTGGTTTGCAAATTGTATTCATCTTGTCGAGGGACAATAATGACCACCAAGGGCATTAAAGTAGAGATGTTTTAAGCCTCTACTTAGTAGCCTAGCTTATCCAAATCATTATATGTAATTCACGCTAAGTCCCAAACACCCACGTCAGGAATTAACTAAGTCAATCCACACTTCCAAGCCCGCTTAATACTGTTGAATTAATTCAATTGTGTATTGTGTCGATTATACCTTTTTGTGATTCAAATATTTCCAAAATTCATAGGTATAGATTCCCCTCAATTTTATTTTTCCATTTATCTAAGTTAATTAGAGCTCAATTAGTGGATTCCAACACTTTCATTGAAATTGAATTATTTCACTCCTTGTGTGCTTAATTTTGACCTCTTGTTGGGAATTTATCTTGAAAACAACTATTGTATTTATATATATTTGTGTGTTATTAGTTTTGGCACCATTTTTGGGGAGTGAAGTGTTTAAGTTCACTTTATTAGTGTTAGTCTTCACTTTTTTTGCTAGTTGATTAAATTTTATATGGTTGCTCTTTGTGATCACAACAGATGATAACATAAAATGTAGGAACCATAGGAGTCGATTTTATAACTGGGAATGATCTAAAATTAAGGATGATGGAATTAATGATACTAGATTCT
>JBDJHY010170370.1:0-12348 GCA_039654485.1 Withania somnifera
ACTCCCATAGAGTAGTAAAATTTTATAGATTGAAAAGAATTAAAAGTGACAGTTTGAAAGGAAGAAAGTGAAAGCTCGTTTTAACTAAGTCATTATCTTTTGTTAAAAAATGAAGAGTTAAGTTGTTTTAGCTAAGTTTACTTGATATATGAGCTTCTTAACTGTTTTTATTATAAGTTATTCAACAACTTAGTTGGGTTAGAGTTTAAAATAAGAGTTATTTTTCATGCATTACATAGTCTTTATCATTATATTGTATAACTTGTTTTATACATGCTCACATACTCAGTGCATGTTTTGTGTAATATTTCTAGTCTTGTACATATGTTAATCCTCATGGATATTTTTCTAACCTCCCAAAAGTTCAAGTTTTAAAATGCAACATTCTTAGAAGACTAGAAGATTTGCGAGTCTTCACTTGACTTGGTACTCCATCTATGGAGTTGCATTTGTTTATTTATCTTTATCATGGATATTAGTTTATTTATTTATTTGTTATTTAATTCATTAGAGACCAGCTAGTAAAATCTTGTGCTAGCATCTATTATTTAGCAAGTAGAGGTTTTCATTATGAGATGTATGGTTTTCATACTTGAGCTTATCTGTTCTTTTATTGAGACTATTTTTTATTAGTGTGAGGGTCCCATTACACTACTAATACTATTTTTTATCACAACCTAAAAACTTAGGTCATGATGGCATCTACAAACCTACGGTAGACAAACCTAAACCTACAGCCCAAAGCTACGTGCAATGGGCTATAAACTCTCAAAACAATAAATATAACAAAGGGAAGCAAAAATAATACATAATAGTGGTGGCTAAAAGGAAAACATACATAACCCAACTCCCAAAACCTTGTGTCAGTGGCATATGGAGCTATTATACAGAATATATCGAAATATAAAAAAGACAAATAATCCATAAAAGACTATACAATACAGGGCCTGCTTTGGACCGAATGAAGTAAGCAAAAGTCAAGGAAACCACGGTCGACTCGGATGACAAAGATCATCATAATCTCCACAAATCATCTAGATCTACCCCGCAAGATCACGATATCACTGATAAATCCTGTCTATATCTGTACCACAAAAAAGGTACAGAAGTGCAGCAAGAGTAAAAAACAAGGTACCTAGTAGGCATCATCGGGCGGCTGGCAAAAATAGAATGCGATTAACAAGGAGAGGAAGTAAAATAGGTCAATACTAGTCGGAAATCAGTAAAACTAATAGATAAGAAGAAATATAAGATATCAGAACTATAAGTACAGATCTGCCAAAACTAAATATGGTGAACACAAATAGCACAACAAAAACACCGGTAAGTACAAATAGCATAGAAAAATGGACCTGGCTCCCCATCCCGCGGTAAGCATAAACAGCACAACAAAACCCATCGTGACTCCCCTCTTAAGCCTAGTGAGCACACACCATAAAAAGGAAAATACAAAGCAACATGGGAAAGCAGAGTGGAATAGTACCATCAGACACACACCCCCTCTCAATGTCATTAACAGACCTCAGACACACACACACTGTTATTGTCAATAATTAACATAGGACACACACCCACTATCAATGTCTGTATTAAACATTGGAAACACACCCCCTGTTAGTATTAATGGTAAGGACCTCACCCTTACAACATCAATTCAAAATCTTCAGCCCGAACAGTAGTGATATAAGAGCATCAACACAGTAGAAACCGTAAGATGAATAATAACAGAAACTAAAAGTAAAAGAGTCTAGGATCAGCCAAAGGCCACCATCTAAGAGCTCATCTCATCACACTCATTGAATAATAACTAAAATACTTCCCAAGGTTAGTGGTCTCCACACAGTGAAATCAGGACCTGGGCATATGACCCTTTACCCTCTATGCCCTCTCACGGGCCCCTAAAATACAACAAGAGTATCAATAGAAATACCTCGATCAACCTAAATAGCCCAACCAATTCTACTAGCCATATCACTAGAATAATGATAGTAACCCAATCTATAATGTACAAAAATAAATCTAGCCTTCCTGGATACTGCTAAAAATCCTCGAAGGGTACACAAGTTGATCCCGAAGCTCCAACGCTGTCGATATAAACCAAAACTATAGAAATTAAAAGTCCAGTGATCAAAACATGAAAATAAGACCCATATTGCAATTAGAAATCCGAGTTGGAAAGAATGCCCCACAGCCTAATAAAACAAACTAAATATACTAGCTCATAGCCCTCTACTCGGGGGACTCGTGGTCCAAATTTGATCTTAAGGAGATGATGATCGAAGGGTAAAACGAGGTCTAAAGTAATGAAATAAAAATATTTTGCATAATTAAAGAAAAGAAGAAACAGTAAGAATTAAAAAAAATAAGCACCGCAAAATCCCATGATCACCCACATAAGTCCCTTATAAACAAAATGCTAGAAAATGAAAGGGAGAAGCAGGTGCGACCTCGCCGGGGTAGCTTCTTAGGAACAGGGGTAAACTTTGTCAAGGAAGACCTTTAGGCATAGGGGTGAGCTCACCAAGGAGACCCAAGGGCTGCTGGTGCGGTCTCTGACCTACGCAACACAGGAAAATAAGAAAACTTTGAGTGGTCTAAAACGAGCATCCGAATTACACTTCTAGCAAACCAAAAGTGCATTTTTGTGGAAAACACAACATAGACTCAACAAAATCAATGAAATGACCATTAGAGGCCATTTAGCAGAAAAATACCCTAGACTCAATAGGATAAAAAAGATCCTAACTAAGGACTTCCACAAACCTTCTCAAAAAAGATCGAGCACCCCGAGATGCAAACTAATGAATCAACTATCCCAAAATAGACATTTTGGAGATGAAAAAATTGATGGAATCCCAATGAATTTCTCTGATCATCAAAAGACCACCCAAGCTCCAAAATGAGATTTTGATGGGCTGAATTTCCACCAAACGACCAAAACTTAAAATGAAGTCTCAGGCCACAAACTTAAGGTCCATCTAGACCGATTTCGATATTCTAGAGCTAAATGATCTGTCAGAATTAGATTCCTAGAGTATTTACCAGTATTTTACTCTCAAGTTCCATTGTTTCAAAACTAAAACTTTAAAATAAGAAAACTGAGATACCAAACAAAAGGTTACCAGGGCAAAAAGATACCAGTCCCAGCAAGTCATAAATGACTTAGGACAACTACAAAATAAATCTAAGCATTGGAAAAGATAAAGTGCCAGGAAATGACTGAGCGTGTCATATAGGTATGGAGACGGGACCTCTTGTTATGAGTCGTGAGTGTTATATTAGATATAGTACCTACTATGTTAGCCATGAGTAGTTTTATTAGATGTGGGACCTCTTGTACATAGATGGGAATTTTCTTTTAGAGATAGGACCTCTTATTCTTTATCTAAGATATGTGGTTAAGAGGTCGGACCTCCCTGGTTAGCTGAGAGTCATTGTTGTTATTCTTTACCTGTACCCCCTTGTATTCCTCTCTACACGTTATTTTCACCCTTCGTGCCTATAGGGGAGGTCAAAATGCATCCTTGGATGCTTTATTTCTACCAAAAAGGGGTGGGGCATCAAGTAGGTTATGTTTGTTTTCTATTCTATTTGTACCCGATGGTCCTATGGAGACTTCTAAGATTATATATTCTTTTTATTTACCTCTTTTGTATCTTAGTTACAATTATCCATTTCGGTTTCCTTGTTACTACGTATGCTCAGCTTGATTCTAGGGATGCTCTATATGGTAGTTGATTACGTTGTGGGATAGAAGTACATTGAACTACTTTCTTAGACGATGTATCCTTCCTCCATTATGCCTATTTATATACTTTTACCTTCGGTTTAATTTTAGCTTTATAGTTTGTTCTATTTCATGTTTACTTACTATTATGACTTGTTTTACATTCCTCGTCTTTACCTTACTGTACTTTATTTAGTCAAATCAGTCTATGATATCTACTAGTTACCTGCGTTTGTGGTACTCATACTGCCCCTCTGCATGGATCATCGAAGGCAGAATTATCATGCATGCTAGATTGATGTTACTTAGACTAAAATTAGCTCTGGTGTATAGGTTGATCATGTATTCCTATAGTTTTTATTTGTTCTATTTTGTCAGGGAAGCTTTCCTAGCACATTGGGTGCTTAGGAGCATCTGTGAGGTGCTTTGGGCACAGTTCGAGGACTTGCATCAGAGATCCATGACAGTTTCTGAGTATGAGGCTCATTTTATTGACCTATGCAGACATGCTGGTGAGCTTTTACTTTCAAGGAAGGAGCGAATTCACCGATTTACTCATGGTTTGAGATTAGATTTGTGGGGTCAGGTTAAGTTGCTACTAGTTTGCTGAAGTTATTTCATGATGTTGCATACCATGCTTGCAACATCGAGACTTTGGTTTTCCATACCCAATGAAGTAGCGAGAAAAGGTAGCACAGTCAGGGAAGGATTTTAGGGTCCAGATTAGGGGGTTTTGATATTTTCTTGAGGGTATATTCTAGCCGATAGTATCACGCCTTGCTTCAGGCCTCTGGTAGTGGGTTTATTAGCAGTCCATCATGGACCCAATTTCAGGTTTGCGAGGCTATTTTAAGAGATCCATTTGTTAAGCCAGGTCTGGGGATACTTTTTATGATTGTGAGGAGTGGGGTCATTATTCCATATACTTCCCCAATGTTTGGTGATGATTCAATGTCACAATAATTGGGCTAGCTTAATTGAGCTAGATATGCTAGATTTTGATATGATCTTGGGCATGGAGTGGTTATCCTCTTATTGTACGGTCCAAGATTATTATGCCAAGACTGTGACCTTATTTGTGTTCGGTGTATCCTCAGTGGTATGGCTCGGTACCACTAGGAATTCATCAGTTCGAGTGAGTTTTTATTTTTGGGCCCATAGACTTATTGCTCAATGTTCTAATGCTTATTTGTCTCATGTTAGTGATGTCAGTGTTGATTCCCCTTGCCCTAGGTCTGTTTCGGTTTTTAGCAAGTTATTCAATGTTTTTCCTACTGATCTACCTAGCCTTCCACTATAGTGTGATATAGACTTTTCTATCAAGGTCGAGCCATTCTCTAGGCCTATTTCTATTCCTCTGTATTATACTACCCAAGCTGAGCTTCCTACATTGAGTGGTCAGTTGCAAGATTTGCTTGATAGGGGCATCCGAGTGTGTCATCGCGGGATGCTTCATTGTTGTTTTTTTTTTAAAAAAAAATGGCTCTCTTCGAATTTGTATCTATTATAGGCAGTTGTATTGATGATTTGTTTGATTAGATTCAGGGAGCCACAGTATTCTCTAAGATTGATTGAGTTCTTTCTACTTCCAATTGAGGATTTGGGTCGAGTTCATACTGAAGACAATTTTTTGGACGACATATGGGTATGTGAATTGTTGGTGATGTCGTTTGGGTTGACTAATTCCCTTGTGGCTTTTATGAACTTGATAACTCACATATTCTGGCCTTATTTGGACTCCTTCATGATTGTCTTCACAAATGATATATTTGTTTACTCGAGGAGTCGAGTCGAGCACGAGGAGCACCTGAGAGCTGTGGTTGCAGCCATTGAGTACCGAGCGACTCTACGTTAAGTTGTCAATGTGTGAGTTTTAGCTAGACTCTATCTATTTTCTAGGCTATTTAGTGTCAGGTGTCTGTGTTAGTATTGATACAGCTAAGATAGATGCAGTTTGTGAATGGCCTTGAAAAACTTCCATCACAAAGATTCGTAGTTTCCTTAGTTTTTTGGGTATTATCATCATTTTATTTAGGGTTCTCCTGTATTGCATCCCTATTGACTTAACTGATATAGAAGGATGTTCCATTCTATTCCAGTGGTCAGCTCAGTATGAGTCCATCTTTATGAAGCTGAAGGCATTATTGAAAACCACTCCAGTTCTTGTATTACCAGTTGAGGTTTAGCCATTTACAATATATTCTAATGCTTTGGCTATTGTACTAGGTTATGTGCTAATGCAGCAGGGCAATTTAATAGCATATGCATCAAGGAAAATGAAGGATCATGAGCGTAACAACCCCACCTATAACTTGGGGTTACTGCGGTAGTTTTTGCGCTAATGATGTGGAAGCACTACCTATAGGGGTCCATTGCGAGATTTTCGTAGATCACTACAACATACAGTGCATTTTAAGTTAGAAGGAGCTTAACTTGAGGTAGCGAAGATTGGTCTAGCTCCTAAAGGACTACGATGTGAGTATTCTCTACCATCACGGCAAGGAAAATGTGGTTGTTTATGATTTGACTTGGAAGGTGGTGAGTCTTGGTAGCCTAACTTCATTTTCTATTTCCGAGAAGGCGTTGGCTTGGGACATTCTGTTTTTGGAAAGCATGATGGTTAGATTGGATATTTTGTCGGCACAACGGATTTTGACTATATTTTATCCAAATCATTATTATTGACAAGATTCGATAGATCGAGTATGAGGACCGACATTTAGTTCAGTTGAGAGAAAGGGTTCTGTCGGATGATTTTAGTTAGCCTGTGGTAGATTCTTATTGTGTGTTGTGGGTTCATGGTTTCCTAATTGTTCTGAGGGTTTGTGATCTAATTAAGACTTTGTTACACGAGGCTCACTGCAATAGGTATTCGATTCACTCGGGTATCAGGATAAATTACAATAATTTGAGGTAACATTACTGCTAGAGAGGCATCAGGAGATCTATAGCTTCCTTTGTGTCTTGGTGTTTGAAGTATCAGCAGGTGAAGTTTGAGCACCATAGACCGGGTGGTGAGATACAGAGGCTCCCTATCCCTGAGAAGAAATTTAAGAGGATCATAATAGATTTCATTACAGGGCTTCCCTGGATTTTTACGTTTGATGATTGCGTTTGGGTCATCATGGATTGACTGAACAAGTCATCTCACTTCTTGCCAATGCATTCATATTGGGGTGCAGAGAGATTGGCTGAGTTGTATGGTCATAAGGTTTTTATACTTCATACGATTCCTATTTCTATCATATCAGATCAAGGCACACATTTTGCCTCATGATTTAAGAGGTCAATTGAAGGAGAGCTGGGTACCGAGGTTGATTTAAGTACATCTTTCAACGTACGAATTGATTTGCATTCTGAGAGGCACATTCAAGTGCTTCATGATATCACCATGGAACAGTTCTCATATATTAATAACTACCACTCTGTGGCACTATATCAATCATTGTATGGAAGGCGTTGCAGGTCACCCATTGGTTTGTTTTGTGGAAGTGAGGATCGATTCCAAAGTTCCAAATGTTTTCATAATTCAATAGAACGAATCATAGGATTCGGACATTCAAAATCAATGTTAGCAATATGGTCTTTCTACATGTATCACCCATGAAGGATATTAGGAGATTTTTTAGGAGGGACAAGGTTAGCCCTCGATTTATTGGGCCATATGAGAAATTACAGAAAGTTTGATAGCTTGCCTAGATACTTTCTTTGCCACCACAGCTAGCTACAGTTTATTTGGTTTTCCACATATTGATGCTTCGTCATTATGTACCTGACTTATTGCATTTCCTTCACCGAGATTCTGTGCAGAGTGCTGACACCTTGACTTATGTTAAGGAGATTGAGGCTATTATAGATAGGGATGTGAGACAACTCAAGTTCAATAAGATTATGGTAGTGAAGTTTTGTTGGGCTCATTGACCGGCCGAGAAGGCTACCTGGGAGACAAAGAGTGATATATAGGACCAGTATCCACATCTGTTCAAGCCATCAGGTACTACTCTTTTCTTGACATTCAAGGATGAAAGTCCATTTTAATGGTGGATGTTGTAATAATTTGTTAGGACATTTACTTTATTTTTTCATTTTTTTATTTAGAGTTGTCTGGCAGTTTCCTCAAGTTATTTATAGCATGCTGAGACCGGTAGATCGATGCCCTGGTTGTTCGATTGCCTGTTATCTCATTTTTCTATTCTGATGTGTCAGTTGTGGAATAGTATTAAAAGTGAAATCCTCATAAAGTGCTTAGAATTCAACTCTGATAGTTATGTTAGCTCCGGAATGATGACTTTAGTCTAGGTGGACCTTATATTCACATCTTGGGGTTTTTCTCTTTACTTTGAGCTATTTTGTGGAAATGCAGTTCAGCAAATGCATACTTTTTATCTTGGGTTGTCTTTTGATGATCAAAGTGTCGAATAATAATTCTGACTATTCCATTAGCTCTAGAATGATGATTCTTTTCTAGTTGAGTAATTTATTTACCTATTGGGTATCTGCTCATGTTTTGGGATACTTTGTGGAAAGTTGGATAATGGCACTTTGGGAAATTGCTCTTTGTTTGGGGGATATTTTTCTAAAATGACTTTTGTTGGTCATTCTAGCGATTTCATTGAGTTCATAATGTGTTTTCCACTCAAAATATATACTTAATTTGCTATTTTTGGACTCCACATAGATTTCGTGCCGCATTTGGAGACTTAGTTGTTGCAGAAATTTTCTACAGAACCAGGCCTTCAGCACAATCGCTCTTCTTGGGACGCAATTGCGGTAAATGCTTCCACTATGTTTTGGTAGGGGGATTTGATCACGGTGAGTGATGACTGGGCTGCTGGGTGCGATCGCACCAAGCCTCTGCAATTGCGCTAATGCTCGACCGGCTTATAAACTAGCAGTCCCCCATTTTCAGTTATTTTTCCAAATATTTCCTCTTCAAATATCTCCCTCCCCTTGTCAATTCCCCAACCAATTCAAGGGGTAATTTTTCAAATGTTTCTACTATTGAGCATAGAATTTGTTCCTCGACACCTTGACCTTGAATTGGGTAAGTTTCTCCCTCCCTTTTCTCCTTTTTATTCTTTGTATGACCCTGAATGGTGGAATGGCTTGATTGTAATAAATCCTTAGTAATTAGCAAGTTGGTGTATTTTTGGAGTTGTATTCAACCTTCTTTTTGATTTCCTCTTTGTTTTACGTAAGTTTTGTTCCTTGTTTACGCTAAAACTCCATTTTTAATGTTTTGCACATTTCCATTATCTTGGTTTGGCCAATCAAGGACCTTCAGTAGGTCCAATTGAGCTCAAATAAAACCATATTTTTCTTGAGATGAGGCCTTCATTCAAGTATTTTAAGTTTAATTTTCTAGGTTGTGGGGCTCGCAGGGCTTTTGTGGACTGCTTTCTAACCTGGTTAGCTAATTTCAATATGTGTCCTATTCTTTATGTATTAATCCCTCGAATACTAATTTTATAGTTTGGGGTGATTTTGGTTACTCTGGGATCCTTGGTCCTACTTGTACCCATTTCTAGTACATTTGTCAAAACACAGATTGGCTAGGTTTATTTACTTTCAAAATAGACTAGGCTATTTTTTGTACTTGTGATGTGACTAGCATTGTGGGTTGGGTTTTAGGTCGATTATTGAATTCTAGTTGACTTATAATTTGTTTATTCGATTCCTAGGGGGCTTTGAAGGTTTGTATGTCCGGGTCCCTGACTCACCACTTGGGGGCTACAGACCTTGTGGACTATTCTAATTATCATGCGATGATTATTCTGAGATAAAATCTTAGTTGGAGGTCTTTTGCCAATCTTAGACTCTTGGTCTTTCTATTCCTGTTATTATCAACTTTCTTGTTGCTATACCATGATCGGGCATTTGTATAATATTGGATTTGGATAATGTGAATGGTGTTTATAGGTTTAAACCTTGTATTTGATTTAGAGGTGCGGTTTTCCATGTCATTGACCCTGAGTATGGAATTGATGAGGCACAGACTACTGAGATAGGTACTGATGGGGACTTAACTTACTCTCGAGTTTGAGGCGTGGTCCTCCGTGTAACGGACCTTGAGTACGGCATATGTGGGGCATGAACCCCAGAGTTTCGCTCTAGCTTGATGTCATGACCCAATTTTTCGGATCATGATGACACTTACTACACCGCAAGTAGGAGAACCAAACCCTATAGTCCGTAGCCGAAGTGGAGGACTACTACATTAATTCGGGAAGAATGTCAATAGTCACATGGAAATAGAAAAGTTTTTCGAAATTAATAGAATGAAACAACCACTGAAAAATCTGGTATCTATGTCAAACGAACCAGTAAGTACATAATGATAAAAATGAAATCAATATAGTATCAATATGTCTCTGAAATACAATGGAGATCAGTAAAACATAAGTCTAAAGAGAAGCAGGAGCAAGTTGGGCACCAAGCTCACCCTGAATCTCCGATGAGAATAGAATTCGAACGAACAACGATCTGTGTATCAAGAACGGGAACCTGTACTCGGATCTGCACAAGTGCAAGTGTAGTACAAGTCGCCAAAGCAATGTAAACCCAGTAGGGTTCGAGGGCCCACTGAACAAATAACAATAATAAGTGCAGTAAATAACAGAGTTACAAGAAGAAGGGTCATAGAAGCAAGTAGCAATATACAGGAAACTAGCAACTCAAGTATAAAGCAAGTGTCAGATAGACTGATAGCGCTAGCTAATCACATAACAGGTTCACAGGTAATGGAAGAGGACGTACCCGACATCCTTGCAACAATATATGTTAAATATAACTCAATAAATTGGAATCAAAGAAGATAAGGAGAAGAACATGGTCGGTATACCAGTAACCTCAAGTGAAAGGATAAGTTGAATGAATAGAAGTAATAAGCACTAATCCCACATAGCATGAAACAATAAGAATTGATCAAGGAGAACTATACATTAATAAAAATATAAAGTAAATAACTAAACACTGACAAGTCCCCTAGAAAAAAGTGCAGTGTACACCAAATGTAACACACTCACCACAGGCCTTACATCTCAAACAGTGTACACTGAGGAAAACAAGTGCGAAAAGTGAACACAATGCATGAAGTAACCATCCTGTGTATGCATCTCCTCCAGTACCCATAGGTCCAGTAGGAAAAACCCATGGAAGGCTACCCTAGAAGTTCCCAGTGTATGTTATCCCCTATACTCCATATACCCCCTCCTCCACGTTGCCTAGAAGCCTGGAGGCAAGTCCATGGGGGTGCGTCACCACGTACAAACTCTAACATCATTATTTCCTCACATCCCTAAACATCGAGCCCAAGGGTCTCAATAGTCTGGAATCTAGTGCCCATATCAAAAGTCTGATGTATCATACCGAATATCAATCATACCATCAAGACCAGCTCGATTAATCAAGGCTACAAGCCTGTATATCATCAAAACTGATCATAATCATCAGTAACTCGGGTATCACCATGTATCCATAACCAGTAGTGCCACAAGTGCCAAAAGTTGTACTCACTGTCGGACGGTGAAGGACTCAAGTCCCAGCACTATACTCACTGTCGATTCTGGGTCGGACTCAAGTTCCAGCATTAATTAAGTAAATGATATTTTCCCAGTGCCAGAAGGGAAGGCCTGGACAAAAACAAGTAAAATTAGTATTACCGGGGGTTCGACTCCATGTCTAGTCTAAATCTGTAAAAAGCCAATTACTTATATTACCATTAGGTATTTTGGTTTCTCAATTCATATTGTTATTCATCATTACTATCATAATCTTTTTTTAGCCTCCGAGGCTCAAAATCAAGTGGTGATACCAGCCCAGCCCCAATATATTATCATCGAAGCCTTAGGCTCGGCCTCTCATTTCATAAATGCACAGCACATCAATAACACATATAAATTAGATATAAACATGAGATATCCACATCTGATACCCTGCACGGGCATCTATAATCAATTGCTAAGTCTCGACCCCATATCACTCGGGTGCCAACATATCATTATCAATATAGAACGGATGAAGGAGCTGTACTGAGGTGCTATCAACCTAGATACCCAACACAAGGATGCTATTTAGTACAATTATTAAATCTATAAACCCAGAGATAGCCCCAAAGAGCCTACCTGTTGTCCGACAACAAAGCTTTGCAATATCACGAATCATACTCTGACTGATAGCAGACGTAGTCCAAACAATCTGAAACTTCCGCTAATGAATTCTATATATTAATACAAATCTAATGGTGTATTTTATACTAAGTTTAGAACTAGACCCAAAATCAAGCCTAAAATAGGCTTACGGGGCCCACTTGCTAAAATCATAAAACAAACTTTACCACGGGGTTCCCAAAGCTGCCAGAAACCCATACCCTAAGTTTGAGCATAATAGGGATGTGGGAAGGGCTTCGAATCAGCCCGAAAAAATTTGAACCAAAAGGGTTTAAAGGTCGAATCTTTACAATTAAAACAATGGAATTATGATGAGTTAATGATCCTAGGAGCAATGTATATTGAATTAACAAAGAATTATACAAAAATAACCAAGTTATGGGATAATTTTTTCAACTTCACGAGTTTAGCCATTAATGGAGGAAAACTAAGAAAATAAGGAAGAAGAAGAGA
>JBDJHY010170380.1:0-12348 GCA_039654485.1 Withania somnifera
TCGAGGATGGGAGGTTGCACTGTCAATTCACTTATATAGGGTTGCTAAGGTCTTCAAGAGATTCTAGATAGTATCCCTACGAGTTTCTGGAAGAGTGTGGGAAGATATTATTGGACCTTAGGGTGAGGGGATCCCACGAAGTTAACTTTATTGGGTATCATTTGGAAGTCCAGCTAAGACCTTGAGGAGAGTGTACCAAGAGGGTAGACCAACGATATCGATGCAGATAACATTGGATCAGTTTGTAATGACTTTATTGCCAAATATGTTCTGTGGAGCATCCGGGAGGGACTTATAGCTTAGTTTATAGAGTTATAGTAAGGTTTTATATCAACTAATGAGTATGAGGACCGTTTCACTGATATGGGGTAGCTTTGATACCGACAGAGGATGAGAGATTTTCTTCTTTGCACCTGGATTGGTACTAGAGCATCTTATGGAGGTTGAGCTTTTACTTTCTAGTGGGATGTCGTATCGAGATGTGGTTGATCACTCCTGTACCATAGATAATACATCACTCACCCCAAAGGGGTGGCAATAATAGACAGCATCGCCATGGCGATTTTAGTAATACCTAACCTGTGGGTAGGTGGTATGATAGGTGTAGGCTCCAACATTAGCAATTGCAGCAGGCCCAACAGGGTCAGTCTAGTAGACCAGTTCAATCTTCATTTCATCTGTCGATAGAGTCCAGCATACTAGTTAGCCCACCAAAGGCATATCTTTGGGGTCTCAAGGACGTGGTAGCCAGAGTGGTACTCCAGTGGTCCCAGTCGGGGTACGGCCTAGGGTTTTTATGGGTATGGAAAGTGGTCTACTATGCCATAGAGTTTCGTAGAGTTGATCCATTAGTCCAGCAGCACGGGCCACAGAGCCTCTTCAGATAGTACAACCACTGGCTAGAGTTGTTGGTCAGCTGCTTGAGAATCCCATAGTGGGGGTCAGAGGAGAAAATAAAGGGGCCAAGGGGGAGGTCAGAGGATGGTGGACGCCTTCAGCTTTATGTTATACCTGAGGTATCCTAGTTCTACTTATTATTATGTTTTATTTACCTTACTCCTCGTTTGGGTGTGGTCTGTGATCCTTTACCTGTGCCCATGACTGTGGCTACTCCCGTAAATGAGTCTTTAGTGGTGGATCATGTGTATCAGTACTTTATTGTTACTATGCAGTAATTAGATAGTCGGGCTAATCTTGTGGCTCTTGACATGACTGACTTTTCCGTGATACTAGGCATGAATTGGTTATCCCCTCACCGTGCTATTCTGTATTGATATTCGAAGACCATGACCTTATATGTGCCTAGCGTGCCCCTGGTGGTATGGAAGGGTCCTTCTAGTTACACCCCAGTATGGGTCTTCTCTTATATTAAGGATGGTAGACTTATAACTGGGTTTTCTTAGATTACTTAACTTATGTTCATGATGTGATTGTTAGTCCTCCTTCCCCCCTAGCCTGTAGCCATGGCGTGATTTTCTATATGTCTTTCATGATGATTTGCCAGGACTCCCACCCGAGAAGGCTATTGATTTTGTTATTAAGGTTGGGCCGAGCACCAAGACCATTTCAATTGCATCTTATTGTATGGATCCAATAGATCTAGGGGAGCTCAGTGTTCTTCTATAGGATTTTCTTGGTAAGGGTTCTATCCATCCTAGTGTCTCCCCGTGGGGTACTCCTATGTTGTTTGTAAAGAAGAAGGAAGGGACCCTGTGTATGTGCATTGATTACAGATAGATGAACATGGTTACCATTAAGAATAGGTATCCTCTATTACATATTAATGATGCCTTTGTCCAACTTCATGGTGCTTTAGTCTTTTCTAAGATTGACTTGATATCAAGGTATCACCAGTTGAGGATTCATCCTGAGGACATCTCGAAGACTGCCTTTTGGACTAGATGTGGTGATTATGAGTTATTAGTCATGTAATTTGGGTTGAATAATACCCTAACAGCTTTTATGGATCCCATGACTCGGGTCATCGGGTTGTATTTGGATTCTCTCATTAGTCTTCATCGATGACATCTTCATTAACTTGAGGAGTCAAGAGCAGCATGAGGAGCACTTGAGGAATGTACTCCAGACTTTTAGGACTAGAAGCTTTATGCTAAGTTCTAGTAGTGTGAGTTTTGGTTAGATTTTGTGGTGTTTCTAGGTCATTTGGTGTCTGCACAGGTATTAGTATGGATCCTGCAAAGATTGTTGCAACTCGTGATAGGCCTCGTCCTACTACTACTATTGAGGTTTGCAACTTTTTTGGTTTTGCTGGTAATTTACAGAAAATTTGTGCAAGACTTCTATTTGATAGCGGTTGCTATCACTAGATTAATCACGAAGGATGTCCCTTTCCATTGGTCTGAGGAATGTGAGTCTAGTTTTTTTACGCTCAAGTAGTTTTTTACTTCAGCGCCAGTGTTGACACTTCCAATTGAGGGCCTACCTTATACCATCTATTGTGATGCTTCTGGTATTTGTTTAAGTTATGTGCTAATGCAATAGGGTTGATTTATTGCTTACGCTTCACAGCAGCTAAAGGTTTATGAGCACAACTACCTTATTCATGACTTGGAGCTGGCGTCGGTAGTCTTTCCTCTTAATATCTGGAGGCACTACCTTTACAAGGTTCATATGAGTTATTTACCAACCTTCACAACTTACAATATATCTTGAGCCAGAGGAATCTCAATTTGAGATAGAGGAGATGCATTGAGCTCCTGAAGGATTATGAAATCAATATACTTTACCATCCAAGCAAGGCTAATATGGTTACAAATATCCTGAGATAGAAGGCAACAAGCATCGGAAGTTTGGCTTCCTTATCAATTTCAAAGATAATGTTGTCCTTAGAGGTCCAATATTTGGCTAATAGTTTGCGTAAATTAGAAATCTTAGTCTCGAGTAGATTTCTTTCTCATATTAAGGCTAGGCCCACTCTTTTATACAGGATTCAACGACAGCAGCATGAGGATTGGCCCCTTGTAAGGATTCGCTAGTTGGTTTTACGGGGTAACTGTAGTGGTGCTACTATTGACTCTCAAGGTGTGTTATGAGTTGGAAGTCATACTTTTGTTCTGAAGATTAATGATAGGATTCAAAATATTATTCATGAGGCCCATTGTTCTAGTACTCCATTCACTCAGGCATAGAGAAGATATGTAGACTTCTGAGATAGCACTACTAGTGGTGACGTATGAGGTGTGATGTTGAAGAATTTGTATCTCGATGCATAAATAGTCAGCAAGTGAAATTCGAGCACTAGAGACTTTGTGGTAAGCTGTAGCAGCTCCCTATTCCTGAGTGAATGTAGGAAAGGAACACTATGGATTTTAGTTCTGGACTTCCCCCTACTTCCACATGGAGTGAGTGCATTTGGGTCATCGTGGATCGATTGAACAAGTCTTCCCACTTCTTACCTACTTTATCTTATTGGGGCACAGAGACTTTGGCTAGTTTGTATGTTCGGGAGATTATTCAATTTCATGGGGTGACAGTTTCTAATATCTCATATAGAGGGACGTATTTCACTTAACGGTTATAGAGGATCGTTCAGTAGGATATGGGTACTGAGGTAACTCTGAGTACTGCTTTCCACCCTCAAATAAATGGTCAATCCGAGAAGACTATTCAAGTGCTCACGGATATGTTGTGTGCTTGTGTTTTTTATTTTAGTGGTAGATAGGATCATTAGTTGGCCTTGGCAGAGTTTTATTATAATAAAAGTTATCATTCCAACATCCAGATGGCACCATTTGAGGCATTATATAGTAGGCATTGCAGATCACTTGTTGGCTGGCTCAGTATTATTGACGTTCATCCCCGGACTTTAATTTTCTTTGTGATTTTGCAAAGAGGGTCAGGGTTATATGGAGTAAATTGGGGGAATCACAAAGTAGGCAGAAGAGCTACGCAGACCATAGACATTGTCCTTTGGAGTTTTTTGTTGGTGACATGGTTTTTCTTCGAGTGTCTTCTATGAAGGGCGTTATGAGGTTTGGTCGGGGGCATCTTTGCCCCAGGTCTATCAGTCCATATGTTATTATTGAGAGAGTTAGTATAGTTGCCTCCAAATTAGCCTTACCACTAGAGTTAGCAGCAGTTCATCCATTTTTCCACATTTTAATACTCCACAACTATGTGCCAGACCCATTGTATGTATTTATCCATTACTCTGTTTAGTTGGATGATCATTTTTCTTATGTTAAGTAGCCTAAGGCCATTATTGATAGATATGTGAGATGACACTAGTCCAGGAAGATTCCAAGTCTGAAGGTTTGATGGGCTAGTTGTTCGATCGAGAAGGCCACCTGGGACCAAGAGAGAGATATGTGGGACTAGTACCCCTATATGTTTGAGCCTTCAGGTATTTCATTCTACTTAAATTTCATAGACGAAAGTACTTTTAGTGGTAGATGTTGTAATGACCCTCGGGGTCATTTTCGTGTTTCTATGTTATTTCTATGTTTAGAGTTATTTTTACCTTCCCTAAGTCATTTATGACTGGCTAGGATCGGTAGCTTAGTTCCCTGGTAGTTCTATAGCTCGTTACCTCAGTTTTTCTATTTTAGAGTTCTAACTTTAGAATAATGGAACTTGAGAGTGACTTCCAATGACACGCTCAGAAATAAATTTCGATAGTTTCTTTAGCTCTAGAATGAGAAATTCAGTCTAGTAGGACTATTGGTTCATGTCCCGGGGTTTTTGTTCATGTTTTGAGCTGGTTTTTGAAAATACAGTTCAGATGTAGTTAAGAAGTTGATTTGAGTCAACTTCTGGTGATTAGAGCAACTGATCAGAAATATGATGCTTCCATCAGCTTTAGAATGTCAAATTTTGGTTGGTAGGGTTGATGGTATGCTTCTTAGGGTGACCCAACTCATTTTGGAGGTCCGATTGGCTTTTAACTTTTCTTGGTTCTTTTAATCCACTGTACTCCAGCCTCTATTCTACTTTAACAACTTCGTTTGGTCATTTCTTTAGTTCCTTTGAGTCTAGAATATCGTTTTCATGCAATTTGTATATCTGGTTTATCAAACTCAGACTCTATTTTCATTTCAGGCTCTTTTTGGATAAATTTTGAATTACTTTCAAAAAGTTGCAGGCATGATCGATTTATTAGTCATTTTTACTGACTAATCGGCCATGGCTAATTTATCGACATTTTTGATAATAAATCAGTGTTCGATAAATTGGCCCTTTTGGCCGATAAATTAGCCACTACTGCCTATGTATATATCTTCATTCTCTTATTTGAGTTCTTAATTTTACATATTTTCTCCTCTATTTACTTTCCTCTTAAGATTAATTCTTCACTTTGGGAGCTTGGATTGTTGTGGGGTTTTAGAGGAAGCTTTGTGGAGACGATATGGGTCCTTGGTCATTTCTCCGAGTAAATCCTTTATTTTTCTCATTCTTGATTTCCTATAAAAACTTTTCGTTACATAAACTTTTCGGGCACTTTTTTCCTTTATATTTCATTAAATTGTGTTTCCAATCTTGTACCACGCGACTCTTGAGATAGGATCTATGTGTTGGTGAATTTTATTTCTTTCTTCCGATATATGGGCCTTACGGCACTTTTTTAGCCCAAATATCTACCCAATTACTCTATTAACAATATGGTCTTATTTCTCTCGTCTTGATGCGTAGATCACTATTTTGCTAGTTTTCTGCGGTTCTGAGCTCGTTCATGGTTTTCCATCTTTTGGGTGCGATTCTCGAGATCATCTTTGGCGCCCAGATAGGCTATGGCTTACATTTTTTATACTACATATTAGTTTTGAATATTTATTGTAAATGGCTAGCTTGGGGTGGGCTTTCTAGCATGATTCTCCCCGCTGATATTATTTTCACTCCTCTTCTTGCTTTTGCAAGATTTCGTCAATGTTTTCCCTCTCTATATTGTGTAGTACCCCTTCATACGTGTTTTTACATGATACTCTAGACTGTAGTGTGGTCGGCGAGGGGAATAACTTAATGGTTGTGCTTAGCAGCTATCCCCCAGTCTAGCTGGTGGCCTAGAGGCCGACCTAATCTTTGTTGTGTTATTTTGCTAGCACGCATTATGGTTAGGCTTATATAGCCAGTTTTTGGGTTTCTCTAGGTCATAATTATATCATAATAAGGGTTTTCATCAAGAGTAATATATGGAATAGATTTGTCCTATTTATACAAACACTTTCCACGACCACTCTATTACATGGAGCTATTTTCCTAATTATAACCTGAACCAACTTATCTCAATCGAAAACCGGACTTTAAATCTATATGTATACCTTTTGTGACTGTTCGACAATACAACAAAGCTATTTTATTACGATATTGGCCTTATTTGGTGAACTTTCATAGAGTTTTGGGATTTACCTTTATGACAGTGCTGGAGTTTTATTGAGATATCTTGTACGATCTGAGCCCGATTTTGGGCATCCTTGCCCTATATTCTCTCCCTAAGATCTCTATTTCTAGGTTTTCTTTACATGTGGGATTGTACCCCTCCACGATCCCTATCGGCCTGGGTTGCTATTCGTCGAGCGCTATACACAGCCTGGGAGAGAGATATATAGGGGGAGCAGGGGTATATGGAGATGTCTCCCGTAGATCTCTCCTATTTTAGGAATACCCCTGGGAGGGTGTGTGTTGATACTTGTTTTACTTTCTTAGCACCCCCTTGCATTGCATTCTTTGCACTTGTTTGTACCCTATAGGCTTTGGGGGGAAGCAACGTTAGGTTCCTTGGCTATCAATTATGCCTGCCAGCGATATAGGGCGTTAGATAGGTCGTGTTTTCTTAGTTAGCTTATTGTTTGTCCCACTGGTAGTATGGGATGCAAAGTAGGGTATTACTTTCTATTTCCTTGTATTTTTACTGATTTTGGTAGCTTATCTCTTGTCATTGTTACCTCCTTACTTGTTGTGAATCTTACTTACTTCTTTATATAGCATACTTCTTATTGTTGCCCTGGAGCTCCAAGTATGTGCCGCATGGCCTCTTACTTGTTTGTTCTTAGACTTTGTATCATCTACTCATTAGTTAGATGATCCTTTAACCATATTTACTTGTAATAGCAACTCTCACTCCTAATCTCTCTATACTTATGTGTTATTGACCTGTTTTGTTTATATGATCGCTCTTTACCTTATTTATCCTTGATTTTCTTGATGGGAATATGATTCCTACTAAGTAGCCGTGTTTTGGTACTCATATGTCACTTCTGCAATTTTTTCATGATACAGATCCCAATAAGAGTTATCAAGGAGGTCTAATTTAAAGACATGGTGAGCCCTTGACGTTCAGAATGGTGAGGTCTTCTCCTGATGCTGAGCTAACCTTATTTTTTGTTCACAATATCTATTTTCATACTTTTTCCCCTTGGGTTGTACCTATCTAGTGACTCTGTTGTATAGATGCTCTACAGCCAAGATACTAGGTTTTGGGGGTTTTTTTCCTTTACTTTTCTTTATTGTTCATATTCTTTTCTACTTTCATGTTGTTTATTTAGGTACCGAAACATTTTTTGTCGCTCCAGGTCAAATTTAGGCATGTTTACTGGTGGGATGTAGACACCATCACAACTAAATTTTTGAGTCGTGACATGAAGGAGGCTCATAGCAAGCCAAGCACAATGGGTTCTAATTTTACTCTGTTTCCTATTCCTACTTGGAAGGATATCTTAGGTGTTTTAAATTACTATAAATGTCATCTTAGGTCATTTTTAGCTCATATTTCGCCTGCAAACAAGCATTATAGAGGAATAGATCAAGGTCTAAGGTTAAATTATCTAAGGATACTTCTTTACCTCCTTACATGATTGTTCATACATAAACTAAAACCTTTCAATAAGATATTGAGTAAATAGAATACCACTTTCAAGGGCTATATCTATAGTATGAACATCATACTCTTTATATAATTTTTTATTGCTTATTTAACCATTATATTCGCTCTCTTAATTTAGGCTTAATATTCTATTGCTTGCTACTAATAGGATAAATGGATAATTTCTAGATGAACTCTAGAGATAGAGACTAAATATGGAATGTGAGTTAAGAGAAGTAGGATGTTACAATGGATGAATTTGCGGCTAGGACAAAAATGTTCCTAGATCTCCCTACTTGGGTCAAGTACAGGATGATAAATTATTTTATTTAGATTAACTATCCTCACTTAATGAATTAGTTAAAAGGCTAATTTGGATAGACAATTAGAGAAGCGAGAACCCATGACCATATTATTAACCCTCTAATTCAACTACTGCATAGATATCTTAAATTATCTTAATAAGTATACAAAGTTATAGTAGCATTACGTAATTCCATAGCTCTAGGTCTTAACCTCTAAAGAACAATCTCACAACACATATCTAATTACTTTATGCTTTAGTATAATAGGTAGTATAATCAAGAATCAACCAAATATTGATATTTGATACCTTGAGTAAATAATTTGAATACTTTAGTTTAGTCAATAGTCAATTATAAGTCCATATGGGTTCGATATCTGATTGCTTGCGATCACTGTATTACTTGACAATCGCATACACCTATATTATGGAAGGAAGAAATAATCGATGGTATGTACATTGATCCCCAGTCTATAAACTTCCTAAATTCATGATTAGGGTTTTTGGATAGTTGTTAAACTTCAATTCACAGAATGTATAATAATCCATGGTCTGTGGAACTTTGGTTCTTCCTTCTAGATTTGTATTTTTCAATTTTATGGACAGGAAGTGTGGCATGTGGTCCATAATTTTTACTAAGAATTGGTCCATTAATGAAGATCAAATAGGTGTGTAATAACACTCTCAGGCCACAACCATGTCCTTGTGCATTTCCTATGTTTAGGACTTTACTGTAGTAGCACAGGTCATTTATGACTTATTGGGACTGGCAGTTTGGTTCCCTAGCAGTTCTATTGCATTTTATCTCAGTTTTCTTATCTTAAAGATTTAACTTTGGAATTGGAAAACTCGAGAGTGAAATCCTTAAAGAAGTGCTCTCAAACTTTGATAATTTTGTTAACTCCAGAATGTGGACTTTGGTCTAGAGGGACACTTGGCTTGGGTCCCGGGGATTTTGTTTTCGTCTAAAGTTGTTTCATGAGATAACAACTTATTTGGAGTTAAAAGTTTGACTTTCATCAACTTTCAAGACCTGAAGCATTGAATCAGAGTTCTAACACTCCCATCAGCTCCGCAATGTCAAATTTAGGTTAGTGAGGTGCTATCAGAGGCAACCAGGATCATTTTGAAGTCTCTCTTTACTTTTAGCTTAATTTAGGCCATGGGTTGGTCAATATTTTTAACAAACAACCTCGGATGTTTGTTTAGTTGATTCCTTTGAATCTAGAACTCTGTTTCCAAGCTAGTAGTGTATTTATTTTGCATTTATCGGACTCCGGACCCATCTGGAGGGTCAAATAGATCAAATTCATGAGGTTTGAAAGTTGCTGGTGCAAGGTCTCCTGGCGAAACCTAGGTCTCCACTGTGAGGTCCACATATACAACCAAAATTCTACAGGTGCAACCTAGTCTAAGGGCCTATATATATGTTCCTTCTCCAAAATTCCAGCTTATTGTATGGCGTTTTCTCCTCAATTCTTGATACTTTGAGTTTCTTTTTAGCACCATATTTCTAGGTAAAGTATTTGGGAATTTTGAGATATTGTATTGGAGATGTTTCTCATTGTTTTCAGGTAATTTCCTCGCTCTATTCTGCGTTTGATTCTCAAAAATTAAGTCTTGTGATCTTTAACTGTCATGGATAATTTGAGGGCTCATTTCTTGTTCAATTAATATCAATGTTGAAACATAGATTCCTTAAGCTAAGTCTTACATCTCGATAAATTTTATTTTGACTTTTTAAGTTGTGGGGCTTGCAGCGACTTTTAGCCCGGATTTTAGCTCGACCATTTATGTCCCATATGGGTCTTGTTTTACTAATATTGACATATAAGTTACTATTTTGTTAGTTTTAGAGTTGGTGAAGATGGTTTAGGTATTTTGGGCTTCGACATCATATCTGTACTATTTTTGTCGGCCTCCAGCTAGGTTACGACTTTCTCTCTATTAGACTGGCATGTATATGGTGTAATTACTGTGAATGGCTAGTACTTGAAGTTGGGGCCTTAGGATTCGGTTTTCCCTGTTATAATTACCTTATCTTTTATTTTATACCCTCTTTATTTGATGATTTATATACAAGAAAGCCTTTTGGTTAGTCTGTTATGGCATGATATTAGGCCGGACCTTAGATAGTCCATTTTGGGTTAGTTATTTGGTTGTGTATATTTTTCCTAAACCTTGTACATGGTGTTGGTAATTTAAATTAGTTATTCTGATCTATTACTGAATTGTGTTGGTGTATTTTTGCCTGTATAGATTTTCATTGAAACGTGAAGCAATTATTGACCTAAGATGTGCTTATGAGATTATATTAACCTATCCTAAATTTGTGTTGGCTTTTATGAGATTGTGTTGAGTTTTTCTAGGAGGATTAGACATATAATAAGTTAGACTTCCAAATTTTCTATTTAGATCTATTTTTGGGATGATTGTGTATTCGATCATGCATTGGGTAACTTGGACATAAAAGATGGATATCAACAAGAACATAATGGTATGATAATTTTTCTATGAAAAGGTTAAATTTTCAATAAATACGGATTTTTTCATACTAACCCATAAAATAGGTTTATACTATAGTTACACTTTCCACGTCCACTTTGCTGGTATTGATATATTTTCATCATAGTTGGACTCAATTTTAGTTGTCACCAATCTTACTAGCATTTTTTATATGTCGCATATTGTCACTTGGCTTAAATTCTATTCATGAAAAAGATTTGAGTATTGCATTGATGCACATATGGTTCACGTACTATGTAAGGCATGCAGGAGGTTGTATCCTCCGCAGGCCCTGTCGTTCTGGGTTGCAATGTAAAGCCTAAAGAAGGGTTATATGGGGTAAAGTAGTATACATAGATGTCTCCCGTGGTTCCTACCTTTTTAGCTACAAGTCAAAGGATGAGCATGCGGGTTTTATGGGTTACTTTTCTACACCTCTTGCATTGCAAACTATTTCGCGTATTTTTTGTACACTCAGTTCTTACCGAGGGAGACATTTGATTTTTTGGTTGCTTGGATGTACCTATTTGTCTTAATGGAGCCTATTTAGGCTTGTTTGCCTAGTTAGCTTACTTCATTGTACCTACTGATCTTATGGGAGGTCAGGCAAGTTTTGTTTTCTATATTATGTGCTTTTTCTGCTATTTTACATATGACTCTCATGTGAATCAATAACATTGTGCCTTACTTTATTAGTATTCTAATCTATATATCTTGTTAATGCAAAAAAGGTCCAGGTATTATTTTTACTCTTTGGGATTATTAGATAGCTTTAGTCATCTAGTCCTCCCTATATTTCTTCTATCCTGAGGTAGCTTAATGACTTACCGTTGTCCTTTAGTTCTATAGATTAGATTCTCTTGATTTTCGATACTATGTCTCTAGTTTAGCTTCCTATTATTGTTTTAGCTTTTTCTTATTAAATCAATAGTAGCATTTTAGCCTAGACTTACCTTTTCTATCTCGTTGTACCGCTAGTGGCCGAGGTATGTGTAGCCTAACTCCATGGTTAGTTTTTCAGTTAGCTTGTGATTTTAGTAAGCTCTTTTGTACATCACAAATTTGTTAGTTAGCTTGTCTTACTTATCTACCCTGTTGTTATTTTGATTATTTGTTTACTACCGTCGATACCCTTTCCTTTTCCCCATTATAATAGAGTTTGATATTACTTTATTTATGTCATATGTGTGTCCAGTCAACCTATGATACATACTGAGTACCTATTGTTGTTTATATTCACACTATACTTCAGCATCTTTTTGGTGATGCAAGACTTAGTAAGAGTCTTCTGTGAGGATGTTAATCATGTTATGTCGATCTTTTATTTAGTCTTCAAAGATCAAGGTGAGCTCTCGATATCCAGACTGACCTATCTCCACCTGCAACAACCTTTTCTTTACTTGTACTAAGAGACAACTTGTATAATTTGTTTTGTATAGCATACATTGTACTTTTTTCTATATTTTACATGCTTCTAGTACCACTAATACCAAGTCTTGGGTTGGTTTAAAGTTGTTGTTGCTTATATTTTCCAACCTCTTCTTCTCTTCCTTCACTTCTATGTGGTTTGTTTCTAGTTATGGCCCGTTGCTTGTTACTTTAGGCCATGGAACAAGCTTGCCCATAGGTGGGTTGTTGAAGGCTCCATCATCACTCAAGTTGGGGTCTTAATGAAGTGGTATCAGATCTAGGTATACCAATATCCTTGGTGATGAGGAAGGTT
>JBDJHY010170390.1:0-11413 GCA_039654485.1 Withania somnifera
GAAATAGCCCTATATTACTGCTTTGGAACATTTGGCTGAGTCACCTAACAAGTAATTAATAAATGCCCTTTTTTTCATTTTGAAACCCGGCTGGCTGCCTAGATGAGACTTGAAGTATGCATGATTAAGTGAAATGTGATTATCTTTTCTTGATTATTGACATGATGATTGAAATATTCTATACTGGTCACTATTTTGCAAGAAAAATATGAAGAATTTCTTCCTTTGATGTTTTGGAGTTGTCATGATAAGCATAGGGAGGGGATCCTTGGTCACATCCCTCTGTTTGAACACATAGTTGTGTAGGTTACTTAAATACATATTTCTTAATTAAGAAATAATCTTATTACTTGGTCATATTTAAGTCGATACTTTCAATATAGCTCAATGCTCATAATCTTCATTTATTTGGACTAGAAAGAGCTAAAGTAGAAAGGATTTGCTTTCAATATTTGAACACTTAGATGAATTCAAATGAAGTTAAACCTACACCCCTTTTAGTGTCCTAACCTTTTCAATGCCTGCTTTTTTTAAATATATTTTTTTCTATCTAAATGATGGCTTTGATGTTAGAGTTATCATAGTGGCATGTTTAGGGGGGTGATTGCATTAACTACATTGTTTTTTTGTCAAAAATCTTCACTTTCTTTTTCTGACTCATTGTGTCAAAATTGTTGGTATTAAGATAATCATGAAGACTTGTACCAGATTAAGTATCCCTATGGCCCTTTTTGGTTTCCTTTAGGTTTAATGAGTAATAATGCTTGTAAACATATAAGTTAGGCCAAAGTTAGGCGAGATAAGGTCTAAAATCATTATTAACAGTTTGTTTAAGTCCTCTGTGTAGTTTAATCTCTCCATTTAAATGCTAAAAATGAAGTCTTTGAGGATTTCATTCAATATATACATGACTCACATACCAGTTAGACTTAAGAGCAAGTGTGATTGAAATTAAATGAAGTCTAGCTTGTTCATGTGTGGTCTATATATGATGGAATTCTTTGCTCACCTTAATACACAAGGTTGTAACACTAATAAGTTAGGTCTTTTCGTTTATTTTACCTTTATATGCTCAATAGATGGAAATGTTGGTTGAGATCTTTAGATTCTAACCAAGAGCACATGACTAGTGCTTTATTTGAACCATGTGTTGAATAAAAAAACAAAGAACTTTCTACTCTTGGTATCTGTTTGTTGTTTAGTTTCATAGTTGAGTATGCATGATATGACTTCAAATATGATACTTAAAAGGAAAAGTAGTTTACAATCAGGTTTTGATATCATCTATGCACTATTGAGCTTGATCCAAGCTAGAGTAAGGAATAAAAATCTGCAAAACATGTGCACCACCTGTATGTCAATTAGATGACAAACAAGGGCTTTAATAGGGCGATGTTGCTAGTTTCCTTTTATCTGACATAAGTAACTATTTGTTTGTTTGCAATGTGAATGATTTGATAGAAGCATGCAATGCAGTAATTTAAAACCATTACACAGCACCATGTAATACAGTATGAACTGCTTTAATTTTCTTGCCACTTGTTGATTAGAGAAAATATGTCTTAAAATTGAACTTCCATGTCCTAGTTCATGCCATCTAGTAGTTTAGAATTTGTATTAGTGGCTTAAGATGCCATTTGTCTACTAATGTATATCTTCTTGTCATGTTCTTTTTTGGGGTCTGTTTGAGGGGTATCAAAATGTGTGATCCTCTATAAGCCCTACTACATGGATGTATTTGCACTAAATATGAATAGAAGTTGATTGTGCATCATACTAATAAATGATTCAGAGTTTGCATCATCGAATGAGCCTTGCCTATTAGTGTCCCATTTGCTAGTTTTCTTTTCTTTCTTATAAACCTTATCATTTTCTTTTGCATGAACGCCTCCAACCAAGTCTATTGGACACATTTTCACTTGGGCCCAAAGCCCATATCGAGTCCTAAAACCATGCTAAGTCCTTATAGACCGGAGACAAGAGAATAAGCTGAAGTATAAAGGGTCCAAAACCCATTGAGGAAAATTAACAATCTTTTATTGTTTCCATTTATGGGTTAAAGGCCTAATTTTGTTAGAACTAGGACATGCACCAAATAATTGTGTCAGTTACGGTTCTCTCCCAAGCGTATAGATAAGGAGAATGGGGTCCATGTGACTTACATGGATTCCAAGTAAAAAATCTATTCCATCCCCCACTTTAATTCTAAGTGCTTCTTCTACATTCCTTAGAAGTAAGTTTTTCAAAACCTAGTGTAGATTCCCCAAAGTCACTTCCTTTATTTTATCAAAAATATTTTAGAATTAGATTTTTGAAATCAAGTCTTTTGATGAAATAAATCAAATCTAAAGGGCGTGAATGTGTAGACCAAGGAAGAAGGGTGGGATAGCGCCCGATTGATTGAGCATCTTACAGCCCGTTATTCTTTTCAAAAAGTAATCAAATAATTTATTTTTAAAATGAATGAATAACCGCAAGTTATCAAACATCCCGAGTTCCTTAAAACCCTTCTTGGGAAGTTAATAAAAACATCTTACCTGAAATTTCTAACTTAAAGAAATTTTTCTATTTTGAGTTCTCTAAGAATTTCCCAAAATGGTTTCTTTTTCTTCCATAAAAGTAAAATGGCGACTCTTTCAAACCCAAAAACCAAATAAGTTGTTTTCAAAAACAAATTTCAAAAATCGATAAAATAGTAATGACCCTTATGGTTATTTCTGTGTTATCTTGCATTTTAGAGTTTTCTGGTAGCTTCCCTAGGTTATTTATGACCTGTTGAGACTAGTAGTATCATGCTCTAGTGGTTTGGTTTATATTCATCCCACATTCCCATGTTTTAGAGTGTGATCTTAAGTAATCATTAACTTTAGTTAACATACCTTAAAGATATACTCGAAATTGAATTTTGATAGTTCTGTTAGCTTCAAAATATGAATTTTGGTGTGGGTGAAATCTTGGTTTTAGGTCCAGGAGATTTTAGTGCGAGTTTAACTCATTTGATGAGTTAATCGTTGGCAGGTAGTTGAATGTTTGAATTTGGTCAATATTCAATTATCTGAGCATCGGATTAGAAGTTTAGCTGATCTATCAGCTCTAGAATGCTAAGTTTGGGTTAGCAAGATTGTTAGTTTGGTTCATGAGGTATTCGATATTATTTCGAGTTATTTAATGGATTTTAGCAATTTTAGCCTAAGTGTTGATTAGGTCAACCTTTTTCTAAAATAACCTCATATCCGAATTTTGACTGCAGTTTTGAGTTTGAAATGTCATTTCAGGTGTGTGTACATACCTCATTTGCGTGTATTAGACTCTAAAATATTTTGATTGGTGTTCGAAGCTGTTTAAAATGATTTGGTTTTGCTGGCAAAACAACAACTGGTGTAGGCTACTGTTGATCTTCACGATGGCTGAGGGATGGCACACGATCTCAAAGGTCATCCCCCTCCATATGATCGTGGCATCCTTGGATGCGATCACAACCCACAGTCCTTCACCCTCTATGATCACGAGGTTGATATCCACCCTCATGATCGTGACACTCTGCCATGCCATCGCGGAGGCATGTGCCTGGCAGTATATATATTGTTCAATCTCTTTTCTCAACCATTTCTCACTCTAGATCCTCTCTAACTTTAAGAAAACTTGTGGAATTGATCTAAATGTATATAAGGTAGCATGTTGGAGTCCATTCTTGGTTCTTTCATTCTTGATAGGAGTTACTCTCTTAACGGCTTCCACGGAAATGGCATAGGTTCCATCATTGATGCCTTTGATCAAACTTTTTAATTCATTGACAATTCTTCCATTTTAGCTGTTTGGTGACTTTTAGTAGGTTCTTGGGCTCATATTTTTCTTTGCGGTTGATTTTTCGTTCCATTTGGTATGTAATTCCCCGTTTCTTCATTGTAAATATGTAAAGTTTTATACTTTATTTCTCTTCTTCTTTCATTTTCGAGCCCTTTTCTTACTCGGATTATGATCATTTTTTAGCATGAGTTGCTGGTGATGCTGGGAACTCCATACCGAAGTTCATTTTCAAGTTTGGCTAGCAAGTCCTATAGGCCCGTTTTAGGCCTTATTTTCATCCTAGTAAACAATGTAGTATAATTTATATCGTTAGTTTCATATTAACGTGTAGATTTGTATTTCAGAAATTTCAAGGCTATTCGATTGCAGTTGTCATTAATGAGTTGATCTTTATATGCTACCATGCGATATTTGTCAGATGATAGGTAGGTTCGTTTGGTACTCTGGGGACATAGCTTATATAATTACGCTAAATAGCATCAGTGGGGTAGGTTACTAAATCGATACCATGACCTTTGACCATATTTTTCTATCCAATTTTATCTTATTCTTTTAATGATACTCGGTGTAATATGATGCCTTTGACCTAGTATTGGTCATATGATGGTTGTAGGGTGACTCTTGCGTAGTAGAATGCTAATGTGTCGATTGTCTTTTAGGTTTTACCCTAAGGTTTGGGTTGACTATTGTGTGTTGCTAATTATAGCTTAGACTGAACTTGTACAAGGCATATGGTAGTTGTAGATATTACTTGCATATGCATTTATATAGTGTGAGCACCGTGAGGTTCATCTTCTGAGATTGTGTGTGGGTTTGGGGGCCCATTATCACTGTTTTCTGACATTGTTTAGCCTTGGAGTTAGGTTTTCATATAATAACGACTAAGATGTCTAAAAAAAGAATAAATGGGATATTTCAACTAACAATAATAACATAAGTGGCTTTTCTACTTTTTAGTCTCATCTGCATGTTGGTCACCCTGTACTCCTTTTTTACTTGTTTTATACCAGTTTTACACCTTGGAACCGAGTACTTTCATTTATTATTACTGCTGGTATTTGAGACCGACTTTGTATCTGTAGTGAGTATATCCTTTTCCTATTACTTCACGCTTATTAGTTCGGGTCTTGGTTCGTTTGAGATATTATGGCTTATGAAACTAAGTTATTAGAACTTATAGTACAATAATATCTCTTGTTGAGACATTAGATGCTAGGAAATGATCTTCACCGAGGCTCTTTTATATTAAATTTTGAGGTTTACTATGATGTTAGGCATTTCTGTATGTGGTTGGCACCCCTCCATGGACCCTTTCGTTCAAGGGATGGACATGCTAGAGGAGGGGTCTGCGGTAAAGTAGAGGCATTCAGGGGAAGCCCTTCCATAGCTCCTCCCTGATGGGCCTCGGTTCTCTGAGGAGGAGCGTACACAGAAAGTGTGCATTATTGTGTTTGTGTTTACTTTATCACACTTGTTCTCTGTATGTACTCTCCAGTAGTATGGGACGTTTGATGGGTGAGCGTGACTTTTTTTGTGCTCTTCCATTCTTATGAGGGCTTGGAAGGGTTTTATCTTCTTTTACTTCTTTATTTACTGCTAGTGTTAGTTTTAGACTTTTACTTACTAGTCATTGTTACCTTGTGGGAATTATTTGTGCATGTTTCTACTTGTTATACTCTACCCTTCCACATCTTTAGGTTATCGGTGCACTGTTTGTTTCCCTTAGTTTCCTTTGTTATTTGTCTTGTCTAATTCCTGTTGTTATTATTGTATAGTAGCTTGGATTCCTGGTATGTCCTTCTCTCCCTACTTGAGTTTCTGTTATTTGATATAGCTAGCAATGTTTGTCTACTATAAGCTTCCTTCTTTCCTTCATATGTAACTAGCTTCCTGTGTTGCATTACTTGCTTCTATGACTAGTTTTTCTTGTACTTCTGTTATTTACTATTTCTATACTTATTGTGTTCCTAGTGGGCCCTTGAAGCCTACTAAGCACTTGTTGCTTCGGTAATTCGTACTCATACACACTTGTGT
Organism: Withania somnifera; assembly: GCA_039654485.1. Taxonomy (NCBI): domain Eukaryota; kingdom Viridiplantae; phylum Streptophyta; class Magnoliopsida; order Solanales; family Solanaceae; genus Withania; species Withania somnifera. The sequence goes on from JBDJHY010170390.1 coordinate 5,842, forward strand.
CTCACCATGCAGATCTGAATACTAGTATCCCCCGATTGCGCTGTTCGCTCCTTCTTGTTATTGCTTTCGGGATATTTTGGGTGACCTTTGGACGTCTATCCTAGCCTGTGCCTCATCAGTATTTATTTTTTCTGTTTTGTATCTTCAAGGACGGACCTTGTATTTATTGACATATACCTTATTCTCTATACTTTTAGTGGCTCCGTATATACTGATACCAGGTTTTGGCGAGGTTTTTCTAACCTGTTTATGTTATGTTGTTTTCTTATTTAAGCTTTCTCCTTTTGCTTCAGGTTATTATGTATGGTGTGTGTCCATATTTTTCATAGTAGACCATCTCTTATGGCTCTGGAATATAGGGTTGCTTCTCCTACTTGTGGGACAGTAGGTGTCATCATGACCTGAGAAATTTGATTGTGACAACTAGAGTCCTATTTAGTTTGGTTTTTCATTGAGACTATGTAGCACATGCTTTTCCATGCATAAAATGTGAGTCTTAATCTTTGCTTTTGTCCTTGTTTATTTGGTGAATTTTTAGGAGGGTATTTTTTTAGAAATATGTTACTTAAGCACATAGTAACCCAATTTTAACTAAAAATGAATATCTTACGTGCTGTCAGGCCTCATCCATCATGTCCTAATAGACTTTAATAACTAAGATTGAGTGTTTAAGGCTTCTTTGTTTCCCTTTGGGTCCAACAAATATAAATTCTGACTGTTATCCACTTTTGAGGGCTTGATCTCCTTTGATTAGGGAAAAGTAGGACCTTTTAAGTTAAAATCAACCGGCAATTGATTTAAGATGTGAATTATGGGAGATTCTTTATGTCATGATAAAATGAAGTTTTTTATGGTCTGTTAGGGGTCTTGGTTCTATTTTGTTGCAAGGATATACTCATCGGGTGTAAAGATTAAGCTTTTGTATGATTAAAGCAAGGTAGTATCCTGTTTAGAGTCTGGTTTGCCTATTGTTGACAAGAGCATGCCTTGCATTTTACATTTAATTTATCCATGTGCTAAGTAGGAGACAAGGCCTTACTTACTCTTAAAACCAGTTTGTAGTTGAGTTTAATAACTAAATATGCACGATTGAAAAGGAAATGTGGCCAGTCATGATCATATGGTTGTTATTTTTCGTCGACGAATTTTGTTGTATGCTTTGTTTTTCATAAGGAATTGGAGGTTCATTTTGTACTTATTCCTTGAATGGATTGGTAGGCATTTTTGTATGTCAGTTATATGATTGATTCAGGGTGAATCTAGGTTCTCCTTGGCCTAAATAAAACGTTGGTTATCATTGTATGATGTTAAGATGTTCAAGCATATGTTGGCTAGAAATGTGGTCCTCTAATGTCCAATACAACGCCTGATAACTTTTAACTTGATGTCCACTTACTTCCATGCCTTTGTGTGATCTATGAATGAAGAGTCAACATTAAAAACAGGTTGGTAGTTGTTTGTAATCTGCCCATGGACACTGTGTGCTTGGTTGACTTGGTCTAAATTTATGCTCAACATATAGTACAATACCCATTAAGTAAACATGATTCGGACTAAGGAACTGGCTTTAATGTAATTAGCACACTTTTACCTCTCTGTTCGGTGCTTATTTACTTGATTAAAAAGTTTTTCATAAGCTTGCGTTGGAGATCGAATGTATGTTTACTTAGTTCCAAGATTCCTAAAGGCAATAAAGCGACCCTTAATGTGATTCAAACTGTGATACATAATACAGTTTATCTTAATAAGCATTTTATTGTGTCGATAATAATTCTTTTCTCACATTTCTTTGCATGAACTTCACCTTTTGAGTCTAATTGAGTTCTTCTATTGCATTTCCTTCTTGAGTTAAATCCTAACAGAACACCAGTTGGGCTGAAGAAGTGAATTGGGAGATAATATATAAGTGCAGGAGACAAAATATGGACTAGCAGTCCATTAAAAAAGCAGCAGCAACTTTTGGGATTTAAAGCCCAAACTTATGGACGATTCTGCATAATGGCCATAAAGCCCAAATCTCATTCTTTGTTTGTATTAATTTATTACTTTTTACTTGTCAGTAAGATCAAATTGTTTTTATTTAACTCAGTCGGACTCCCCATAAGAGATTGTAAATTTCTATATTTACATTTTCTGCCTATTCATTTATCAAAACTCTTAATTTTTATTGAATGATATCTTTGACAAAAGTTTTTCATTATATTATAAAAATGGTAAATGTTTTTTTTTTTTTAAAAAAAAACAACCTTTTCTATAAAATCATTTGGTCAAGAGTTGGTGTTAAAAATGAATAGATGTCCATGAGTTAGAAGATACTGTTGCTGTTTTAATAACCTTCCAAGAGTATTAAATAGGAACCACTTATTCAAAATCTCTCAAAGTTTCAATTTTTTTTTTTTTTGTAATATCTGATGTATCAAAAGGGGTTTCTTTATTTTCCTACAAAAATCAAGTAGATTTTCTTAAGTTTATTTAAATTGTTTTCAATATTTGAACAAGTTTTCAAATCAATTTCCAAGTCACAACCAACATTTCCAAAAAATGTGTAAAACATACTGAACACAAGAGATATTTTAGGAAGACTTGTATTAGAGAGAACTTGGATAATTTTCTTGATTAATTTTATAAATGGATGCCCCTCCATCTATACTACTCATCTAGGGGTTAAAGTATTAATATAAATTATTACACAAGTCCCTACATATTTATAAATAAGTACTTTCTCTAGAACTTTTGATTTACCAAGAAAGTTCTAAGGACTTTTCATGTAAATCCATGGCATTTTATGATCTTCCATAGGAATTCTTCAATTTCTCAAAATATTCTAGTATAAAAGATTTAGGTTGAGAAGGAACAGGATGGAATATTAAAGTGTATGTTTAGCGAGGTGGCACATGAGGCTAATATGATAGTGAAACTTGATACTTTCTTCTCTAAAAATACGAATAGTTTCAAGTATATTGGGTCTATAATCTAAGAAAATAGAGAGATTGACGAAGATTTCATTCGCCGTATCAGTTCAGAATCAATAAAATTGAGGCTCATATCAAAAGTTATATGTCATAAGAAAGTGCCTCCTTTAGCTAAAGGAAAATTTTATAGTGTGACAATTAGACCTACTATGTTATATGGGATGGAGTATTAGCCATCAAGAACTCTCACATCTAAGAAATGAGGGTGAAGGATATGAGAATGTTGCAACGGATATGTGAGTTTACTAGGAGGGATAAGATAAAAAAAAATAAGGTTGTCAAAGATAACATGGGAGTGACTATAGTTAAATATAAGGTGTGAGAAGCGATAATCTCGGCATGTGATCAAGAGAGGCACATATGCCCAGTATGGATGTGTAAGAGGATGGTTTTAATATAATGGCCTATTTTTTCATTAGCTTATTTTCCATCTTTGTCGTGTTTAAAGTCATCTGATAGTTGCCCCAAGTAATTTATAACTTTCTAGGACCGGCAGTTCGGTGCCCTAGTGGATCGTTTGCCTGTTATCTCAGTTTTCTTGTTTTGAAGTTTCAGTCTTAAAAAGGTGGAATTTGAGAGTGAATTTGTAGTAAACGCGCTTGTAATCAAATTTTGATAGTTCTGTTAGCTCTGAAATGTCAAATTTAGTCTAGATAGACCTTAAGTTTGTTTCCTAGGGTTTGCGTTGTGAGTTTAAGCCATTTTGTGGAATTCTAATTCAACTAAAGCTCATTTAAGCCTGGGTGGTCTTTTGGTTAACGGAGCGTCGGATTTAGATTTTGATGATTCTATCAGCTCAAAATGATAATTTTGGTCTAGTAGGGTTGTTAGTTCGCTTCCTGGTGTGTCCGATCTTGTTTTGGATTCATTTATGGAAGTTTGGAAATTTCCTTTTTTGAGTCGGTTTGAGTTTAGGGTTTTTTTTTTCTAAATGACCTCGATTGGTCGTTTCATCTATTTTGTTGAGTCTGAAGTTGTTTTCCACCCAAAATGCACTCTTGGGTTGCTAGATTTGGACTCAAAATGCTTACTTTAGGTCCCCCAAAGAGTTTGTGTTTTGCTGCAGGTCACCCCAGTGACCCTTAGTCGGACGCAACACCATCGACCCTACACCCAATGCTTCACCCCAGCAAAGGATACACCTGCAAGCCCTATCTTTCCCTAGCGAGGTCACCCCAACGGCCAAAGGGGCGCACCAGTGGCCATGCGTAGGCTATGAAAATAGGTCATCCCCTTTGTTTTAATTTTTTCCTCTCGTTTTTTCCTCCATATATGAGAGATTTAGGGATGCTTTAGGGTGTTTTGAGCTGGGAAAAGTGGTAGGGAGTTGCGTGGGAGGTGGTTTGAGATATTGGTGCAAGTTTCTCTTGGGAAATTCTCATCCTTTTCGTCCCTTTTATTATCACTGTAAAAAGTTCAATTTCCTTTTTGTAACCTGATTTCTCCCTCGTTACTTTATCATTTTGACCTCAATTTTGTACCATATGCTCGCCATGTTAGGCTCTACGCGTTGGTACCCTTATTTATTTTTTCGGACTATGGGGCCCACAGGCCCTTTTTAGTCCCGGCCCTAACTCGAGTATCTTTACGTAATATGGGTATCGTTCATCCTATTTTGACCCCTTGTATCCTTAGTTTTCTAGTTTTGAGTTGTGTTGGGTGATTTTTGGAGTTGTTCGGGCTACACGTATTACTTATGGGAGCTTTTCGCCGGAGTCCAAGTAGGCTAGGTTTTTCTTTATTTTACATTGGTTTTCTTGCGAATGCTACTTTGTTCCAACCAGTAGGTGGGATAGGGTAGTAGCTGAGATAACTTTCCTTTTATTTATATGCGCTTGATTACCTTTTTGAGGCTGAGCGGGGGACCGTTGTTAGTTGTAGGCTGTGTTTAGTATGTTCGGTCTACCGAGAGTGACCATGTAGTCTTATTACTGATAAAGGGATACGTGGTAGATACTCAGGTAAGTTGTATGCTTAGCTGGTGGATTCTGGCCTTTTTAGACTTTAAGTGCATTTCTTATTTGCTTTCATTGACCCATGTCATGAATTATATATCATGGGATCTGGTAGTTGAGCATGGGCGTGTTAGCTTTATATACACAAGATAACTAATTAAAAATGGAAGGTTTCTTGGCTTAATGACGAATGGAACAGAGAGTTTCTTGTACTTATATGTATTCCATGGCCACCTTGTGGTATGGCACTATTTTCGGATATAAAGGGAAAACAGAGTTTTCAACAATCATGAACGAGGTATATGTGGTTACTAATATTGTTACTTTTGGAGTTGACTCCCCCGGTATTGGCACCTATGGGGAAGAGTAACCTAGTTTTGGATGTGTTCTTATCTTGGCCTTGCCGCGGGCAATGATGGACTATTATTAAGGTGGCGTGACCTTCAGGGCACAGACTCTTTTGTTGGTATTGAGGTAGCGCAGACCCGTTTGTTGGTATTAAGGTGACGCAACCTCCGGGGCATGGACCCCTTTTTTTAGTACTGAAGTGGGGCAACCTCGGGGGTGCAGACTCTTTTGATGGCACTGCTCACATTTACTTTCCAACACCCCCATGCCTTCATTCTTTCATGTTTATGCTTGTTG
>JBDJHY010170399.1:1340-22070 GCA_039654485.1 Withania somnifera
TTCATTCCCCTTATGTCAATCTGTATCCGTGTTTAGACCAAAAAAAAAAAAAAAAAAAACTAAAAGGAAACCATTTCAAACAGCAATCACAGTCCTACTTATAACACATATATTTAGATAATTCCTAAAATAAGTTATAAATTTTCTTGCATGATTTATATGTTCAGCTTACAATACATCTCATATATACAATCTTATTCATGATTTAGATACCCAGTTAGTTATGATATCAATCGTGTAGCTTTCAGCATGATTCAAAAATCCAACTTATATTACATTCCAACATTATCATGACTCTAGTTATAATACCCCATGTATGCCTCAATGTCCGGTTATACCATATTCATATTTTTGACTATTAGTATGTCAAGTCTTATGGAATTAACCCTTATGATAGCCCAAGTAACCCTCAAACCAGATCTTTATTAACAGTTTGTGCTTATGATTCTCTTCACTTTAATACCTAAGTACATCTATGCATGATTCTAAGAAACAATTATGTCATGATTGTGCATAGTACTAAGCTCTCTTCAAGCATTATATGTTCATCATATAAAGTACTCATGTCTATTGTATCATAATTCTCAGCCCCCTAACTTGAACTCTAAGGTTTCAAATAAATAAAACTAGATAGAGCATTAGTTTTTCTATAATAATTCTCAGTTCATATTCCATGTTTCAGGTCCAGAGTTAGGCTTCTATACATGACTTCTACAATTCATACCTAACCTTATTTTCCTTCAGTAATTATATGTATAAGGTGGAATATTGTAGTGAAAGGAGATAGGTGAGAAAGTAAGGTAGAGGATAGTTAATACTCAGTTAATATAACTCTGGTGTGTTAGTATCACCACAGTTGCTAATTTTTGGGTTGAAGAATGAGAAATTTAAAGTGAGGTGTAATGACTGGATGAGATAGTGATTTAAGAGGTGTCAAGTAGATCCTTAGACAACAGTAGCTTCAACGAAGCCAATGATAGAACATAGATATAAAATTGAATATCATGTTGGTAAGTGTATGAATGATTCCATCATGTGGTTAATGACTACTTCATTGGAAATAAAGATTGATTTAGTCTAGGGACAAGAAAAAAAGATATGGTATTAATGGCTTAAACTAGCATGATTACCTTGCAAGTTACACCTTATACCTTCAGGTTAGGCTCAAAAAAAATAATTCATGTAGATATACTTAGCCCTTATAAGTTTTGGTTAGTATGTCCTCAATTGAATTGGAAGTTGCAAAGAGTGAAGTGTAGTGTTTTAGGAGAAGAAGCCTGTTTAGAAAAATGTCATTAGGCTTGAAGGTTATCAGTGGTATTTCATAAGGAATAGTAATTCTACCCTTCTTTTCTTTCTCAAGTGCTCATGTTCCATGTTATATAGTTCCATCCTAAATGCTTCAGTTGACTCCTAAACTCCCAGTATAAATCAGTTCCCTATAGATAGCAAGTCAGTTCAGAAATTAGACAAACAGACTAAAAAATTCCTCTTATTTTTTCCTAGTTTTACTCCCCTGAGTTTCATGCATATTCCCACTCCATGTGATTCATTATGTATACTCATATTATATGTAATTCAGTTGAGTTACTACTCCCAAACTAAGGTATCCCCAACCATGGTAGCTACTCAGATTCAGAAATCAGTTTCATGTAAGTAATTCTATCTTTTAATACCACACTAGATGGATAAAATACCCATACAATGATAGTATCTCTTACCTAAAGGTTCCCCATGACTCATGCTTTTGATCTTTCCCTCAAAGTGTCATTAAGTTCCGTATGAGAGATATTTCTAAGGTAATGAAGTACACCTTACCAATTTGAGTATATGATCTCTTACCTTTAGAATATCCATGTTATTATATTACACTCTCAACTCATGCTCATTCATTCCCTTGAATCTAAATGAAGTCCTTCACTATTGTACAAATCAGATTACAAGTGTATCCCCATACATGTTTTGATATTATTATAAGATTCAACACAGCTGAACCAGTTGTTTTCAATTATATCATCTCCTTACACCCATGCCTCATACTTATCCAACCCTTTGTAGTTGATTCAAGTCCTCATACAATACCATGCTCCATCTCAGCTTTTCATGCATCTTAGTGTATGCATTCATGATAGATTCATTCATTAGCATCTAAAATCTGTTAGTTAAGTTAGCATAATGCTTATGTCCAGTTATCTCCATCAGTGTGTCACATGAAATTAGTCTCTAGTCAGTCAGCCTTATCCTGTTTCTTATGTCTATATTCATGCTATGATATTCATGTTCAGTCATGATCACTTTAGTTTAGTATAAAGTCTCATGTCAGTTAAGTTTTAATTCAGTATCCATTCACATACCTTAGTATTCTCATGTCCTATCATTATTCTTCATTCAAGGATGAATGATCCCAATAGGGAGATAGTATAACACCCTGAAATTTTGAGCTACAATTTGAACCATTCTTTGTATGTGCTTAAGTTTTGCTACTATGAATTTCTAATTAATACTAGGTTATAAATTCCTTAATAAAGTGGGAAACCATTTTTTTACATGATTCAAGGTCGTACGGAACTCCTGGCGCTAAGTTAAGTTTAAACCATTTCTACCACCATGATGTTAATATCATCTCATGCATGGTGCACTCCAAATGATAATATATTATAATATATAAAGAGTTTTGTGACCCATAACCTATCCAAAGAAATACCTTTGGGTGTAGTTTCCAAGGCAACAAACTTCATGCTAATTAGAGGTCGGAGTAAAACGTTATGTGTATTTTACTAAGGGATGCACTACATTGGAAACCCTCGGCGCCAAGTTCCCTTATTGCCCTAGTTGAGAAGGTACGACACGGGCTTATATCTATTGATTAAGGGGGCGACGCCCCCTAATTATTTTTGGTTCTAAAAGTTGATTAAAATCCTTAGCGGAGTTTGGGTAATTCTATAATACTCAAATGGCCAACATACATCGTTTTAGCTATTTAGGGGCATATTTATGCCATCTTACAAGATTATTCTTCATTATATTCACATATCATTTCAAGTCAGAAGAATTTCAAAAACAAGAAAGAACACTGTGTTTCTCTCCAGTCAAACTAGAGTTTCTCAAATTCTAAGAATTTACTCACATGAATTCATCAAGAACCATTCCTAATTATGAACGCAGGATTATTCAATGGTGGACCTCTTTCGTCCTCATGTACAAATCTATTTTAAGTATGAAATTTCTCAAGTTCAGGGCTAGGATTTTAGTTTCAAGAACTTTAAACTTTTGCATCTTTATGTATTGTGTTCTTACTATATATGATGACATATTGATCATGATTTACGCACTTTCTATGATTTGTTACATGTTGCCCTGAATTTGTTTTGATATCCCATGAAAATCCATTATTACATATATAGCATGGCTTTTTACTGTAATGACTCTCTAGGTCAATTTTCCTATTTCTGTAAGTTTTGACTATTTTACCTTTCCTATAGTTTCATAATGCCAAACTAAGTGTAATTTCTTGGTAGGCTCAAAAATAGGATGGCTTTCGAATCGGTTCTTAGAGATTGTTTTAGTTTGGAGCTCATACATTTAAAATAATGAACTATGGAGATCATATGGGGTTCGGGACCTCGTATCATAAATTCATCAGTTCAATCAAATCCATAATGTGGATTTTTTTTAGTATGAAATTTATTTCTTGTTTTATCCCTTCCATGGTTATTTTGGGTTATTTGACGGGATAAAGTTTAGTTTTAAGGAAAATGGTTGACTTTGTTTAACATTTGGTCTTTAATCACTTAGATAAAAAATATGATAGTTATGTTGACTCACGAGGTGTAGTTGTCCTATAATGAGATCTTTTATATTTTTCGTAGGACCTAGGGGCATTTTGGTTAGTTTGAGTTAAAGTTAGTTTTAAGCCTTAAATAACCAGTGGGTTACATAAACCCGTACACATGATTTGATAGTCCCATTGAGTTTACAAAACCAAAATTATTAGGGTTTCATATATTGATTTTTCATGGGATTCCGAATGAATCCTTAGGGTCTATTCAGAGTTGTTGTTCTATTATGTTTTGTTGTTGCTGCAACATTTGGTACTGTCACCAGTTATGCTCCGCAATTATGAGGAGGGGGTCGTGATCTTCTAAAGTCTAATAAATGGTCATTGTGATCCCAGAGATTATGATGCAATAAAAAATTTACTGCACTGGGCTAGACTTAATTATGGTGGGATTGACGCGATTGTGGGGAAGGGCTGGGATACCTGAATGTTTTAAAATAGTCCCTTCACTTTTTTAACCAAATTTTTCATACTATATACAACCCCAAAGACCCAATTTATGAAAGATTGACCCAGGGATTTCAAAGAAATCAATTTGTTAAGTTCCCTAAACATATTTCCATCAATCCCCACTAACTATATCATGATTTTCATATAGAAATTGAAGGTTTTTGAACTCAAAAATGGGAATTTTCATATGAACTCGTAAATGTGTAATTTGTGAATTGATACATGAAGTGAAATGGGTTTTTTGATAAACTTAATAATATGATTCCTCAAATATCTGGTAACATTTTCTTGCAATGAAAATTATGATTATCAACATATGGTATTGATTGTCATTATTTATTGTATGTAATGTATTGGTGAATAGATTTTTCCCGTTTGGAGTCTCCACAGAGGGGCACGACTTGATAGACTTTCCCTGTCTTTAAGGTAAGTTGAGTTTTTATGGCTTTTTATAAAGTAGTGGTGTGGATTCTTGATTAATTAACTGCAATGGGAAGATTGGGGTAGTCATTTATATGCTAAATTATAAGGATTATTTTGGCTACTAATATCAAACATGCGTATTAAAATGAGAAACTTTTGATAATGTGATTCCATGAACTTTTTTTGTTGTATACGTGAGCTTGATAATTGGAATACTTGACGTGGCTCTTATGAATGAGTTGATACTTTATAATACTACTTGGACTTGTATATGTTCTTATTTGATGATAATTACTATTTATTTGGGATTCCTTTACATGGTTGGAGGCATAATTGATTTTCATATTATTGATGCCCTGAAATGATTTGATTGTGTTGGGCTAGATTTGTATAGATATTTCCCTAACGACTTAGTAAAGACTTCTAAAAACATAAATGTGATTCCATTTAGGGGATAAATTGATGTCAATTAATGTGGAACCATAAACTTTATTAGGATTAGAAAATTTCCTCAAATTGGCTAATATAATCGAAAATGATATTATAGAGAAGGAGTTGGGAGTAATTAGACACTTGTTGAATTGCCCTTGATGAATTACTTATACCATGATAACAAAAGAGAGACTGTAAAGGCCATTGGGGATAATTTGAAATAGAGAAAAGATACTTGATAGTAACTACCTAAGGGAGGCCGATATACTTGTACCTTAAGATGAAATAGCCACCTCGTATGAATTGCTTGAAGAAATTGATTATCCTTAAATGACTTGATCTCATCGATATTGTTGTTATGGTAAGATGCTCACAATATGGTAATTTTGTAAATGATTTTACCTTTTGAATATTAGATTTGTGGTAACTTGTTCATAATGGTATGGTTCTAGATTAGGTATCTTACCAGTACGGGTGCATGTCTTACTAGCCTCCAAATGTCCTGGACTATGACATGCATAGATATGCTAGTAGGTGTGTACTAAGGGCATACATGGTTGATCTATCCCTCATGGTTCCTAAACTGTGACGTGTATATATGTCGGCAGGAGTGTACATAGGATAGACATGCATCGACCCACTTGTATATTACATTGGATTTGTGTGATTGTGGCATGATTATCTGTCCATATTGATTGCTTCTATGGGAACTATCTTATTTTCTGTTTATGATTTCTTGAAATTTTTTTAATATTTGGTTATAACCTGAGAATACCTAATTATTAAGAGTATTTTACCTTCGGTGATGAATTAAGATTTATCTGGTTTACTCATTGATGACTAGAGGTTACTTGGCACGAGTTGATACTTGAGGTTATTTAACGGTTTGTTAACCTGATTTGAGGTTTAAACTTGTATTTTGGAAAGGTACTGCGAAGCAGTTACTTGTAGGAATTTTGTTGGATTTTACATTTGTATTGTTGTTTGGGTTGAAGGTAATAGTATCAGAGGGTTGGTTAGTAGTCAGGAGTTCCACTTATATTTTATGGTTAGACCAGCCGAGGATGCTGCTGAGTACCATGCTTTTTGTACTCACTCCTTGTCTTTTTGCACTCTTATGCAGGTTCAGGGCCCAGGACTTCGTGATTAGTTTTCAAATTCAGTCCCAGGGCATCATTAGAGAATTCAAAGGTAGTGGATAGTCCCTTAAGAGCTCCTTTATCTCATTTAGCTTTCTAATTTCTTTTCTTACAAAGACTGTTTTTTGAGACTATGTATTGTTGTATAAAATCTAGTTGTGTGTTGTACACAGTGGAACCTAGTTTTGGGAGTTTAGTTATGGTTTTACGCTTTAAATTTAGCTTTTTATTCTTATTTTTGTAGTTACTTCTGCATTGAAACAACTTGGTTGTTCTTCGTTGCTAGTTTGGCTAAAGAAATATAGGTGTCGTCACAGCCGTATTTTGGGTTGTGAAAAGTTTGTATCAAAGCTCTAGGTTCATAGGTCCTACTCTACACAATCCAAGTTTAGTAGATTCTCTTGGATCTCTGTGGAGACATCCGTTACTTATCCTTAGGAGTCTATGCAAATATAGGAAATATTTCATTCCTTAACATGATTGATTTGTGTGCATTGAGTCCTTCTATAATTTTTTTGATAGATGGTGAGGACCAGGTTATAAGTGGTGGTGTTGAATAGCACATACCGGATCCAGTTGCCCCAGGTAGAGTCAAGGATATGTCTAGAGCTAGGGGATAACCCCATTTAGAGGATAAGCCAGAGCAGCCTCCCCTAAGCCTGAGATTTGTAGAGATGGGATAGATCCCTCCTGAGCATCAGAAAGCCCTGCCATTACAATATACTTTACTTAGAGTTCTCAGGGAATTAGAGAGTATGGCACAGGGTGGTACACTGTAGGTTTTAAAGACTAGAGTAAGTATAGATATGCTAGGGCAGAGAGCTATACCAGTGATTCATGATCTAGTGGGCAAGCCACCATTAGTTCTTGTTAAGGTGGGTTAGCCAATGGTGGTTCAGATGCCAGCAAGATAAAAGCCATTGGTTCAAGGACAAGTGGGATAGCCCCGCATAGAGTCCATGATTTTCCTATTCTAGGTGTTGATATTATTGGGATAATCCTTGCCAAGATGTCATATGAGAAGTAGAGGAGGTATGAGAGGTTCCATAAGATGGACCCAACCTAATTTCAGGATGACCAAGGTGAGGATCTTTATGAGTTCATCACAATGTGTCATGAGTTACTATAGAGTGTTGGGATGGTCCATAACATGGGGTTGATTATAATGTACTACATCTTAGAGGGCTAGGATGGCAGTTGTGGCACTCTTACATTGGTTCTAGACTCGATGAATATCCTCTCATGACTTGGGAGATATTTTCTTGAGATTTTATGGATATACATGTGTCTTGCAGCATCAGGATAGCCTCTGCCGCTAGTTTTATGAGCTAAGATAGGATGGTATGACCATGGACGAGTATGCACCCTGATTTTATGAGATTTCTAAACATGCCTTAGATATCTTGCTTGATGAGCAGGAAAATATAGCTACGTTAATAAGGAAATTTATCACTCCTCTTTTTACCTTAGTGTTTACATCCTCCCAGGCAGAGATATCCACTTTGCAGAGCGTGATCGAGGTGGATTAAGGTTTTGAGCAGTTGCACAGGAATAAGATCATTGATTGTAGGGGTAAGAGGTTTTGTTATTTTGCTCAGTTCTCAGAGGCCCCACCTGGGGGTAGGGATCCATCTCAACATCGTAGACATCTCCATCGTCGCGTCTTGCATTGGGCAGCATCATAGGTTTCTAATTCTCATCAAATAGTCTAGAGTACTTTTGGCCCAATATAGAATCCTTTTGGATCTTATTAGAGGTTCCTAATGGGTGGCCATTTGAGCTCTAATATTTCTTCTTGGCAGCCTCTACCTCCTAGATCTTATTATAGATATGGTAAGCCGAGACATATTATGAGACAATTCCCCCTTTGTGTATCAAGGGTGCCACCACTAGATTCTTGGGATTTTTATGCTCTAGATATAACACCTTCACCCCCGGTTAGAGGTAGAGGGGATGTACAGGTAGGTAGGGGAGCACATCAGGACGATAGAGGTTTGGTCATTTGACAGTCCAACCTAGTAGTGATTGTATGGAATCTTTGAGTAGGCCCAAGGTAGAGATTTCCAATACTATTATTACAAGTAAGGTTCCCCCTTCCCTTGAATTGCTTTGTATATTTTGTTCAGGATCTACTATCTCTTATGTATCTGCATGTCGTACACTTGGCCTTATTATGATGTTCATCTTCTACTTATATCTATATGTGTATATACCCCGCGAGTCTTTTCTTTGAGAGCGAGTTGGATGTATTAATTTTAGGTTGATACTCCATTGGGTTATGGTGCATGGGTATACTTGGAATTCTTTTGGATGTTATTGAGTGGTGGGCTAATAGTGTGTGATCTTATGTTAGTCTTGTCTTTAAGCTCCTAGAATTAGTCTATGGTTAAAGTGTTGGTTGTAACATGTCTATGTATGTAGAGCTATGAAAGTGGGTCTCTCAGGCCGTAAGTTTTACCTCATTAGTGATCTCGTCTATGTGAGTTTTGATTCATCGATAATGTTGTATGTGGAGAAACTAGGCAGTCTACTAGTCACCTTCCTGCTAAGTGGCCGTGGAAGTGTCAGATATTTTAGTTTCAATGTTAGTATTAGCGGTATTTGTTTGGTTATTATAAGCATGACTTCAGTTTGTGATGACATGGATAGGTTTTGAGGTAGTCTACGCACTGAGTTGTGTACATGGTCTTCTTTGGGAAATGTTTGTCTGCAAGATTTTTCTTTGGGATAGATTTATCTCCGTAGGCACAGCTGGTTCACAGTGGTGGATCGATTATATTGTTTTTTAATTACTTTGGCAAGTCATGATGTGTGAAACAGTCTATCTTTGATAAAATATGACCAATTATGTTAGCTTTGAGCATCGCCAAGTTTCTGTATTTTTGGTGGGTTCAACGTTTTCATGGATTTAGTGAAATACAAGTGGTGTTGATTGTCCCTACCAGTGTTGATATTGCATTTGTGTTTCATGGACTTGGTTTTTTATTTATTGACCATCGTTGTACTTTCCTCTATGTGTTGGTATACTCCTTTCCAGTTTTGAGACAGTAGATAGATTTTAAATGGTTTCCAATGGTATTGTTACTTATTGGTTGGATTTTTAGTGGTAGGTCGATTGAACTAATCCTACGATATGGTTCGTTGAGGGTTAGAGATCGAGATGTCTTTACTCTTCTAGAAATTGTAGATTTGATGTGGTAAAAGGATGTTAAAGGACTTTCTATAGTTCCATGGGAGGTAAATTCTACAGGTACGTGTTGGCATAGCTGGTTGTATAGGATCACTTCTAGAGTTGGACATCATATATCACGCTTGTGCTCATGGCTTGATCAGTTTCAGGAGCTCTTGTGCTAGATGGATTGAGTAAGTTATTGGTACTATCTTTAGCATGTGGGAATAAGGGTAGATCTGATGTGACGCTCAATATTTAGTTAGATATTGTGATCGGTTGTCATGTTTCAAAGGTTTTATTTTTTATCTACTTTGGACTGCACATGGTTTTCTTTTCTATTTCCTATTTAGTAGGTGTTTAGTTCCCATGGATGGTACTTAAAAGTGTGGGATCCTTGTGGTATTCCTATTTTGGTAATTAACATTAATGTGGGTTACCTATGGGATGAAATAGAAAGATAGTGACCGGTATCCTTGAGTCTTGAGTCCTATAGCATTTGTGGTTTGATTGATTCGAGTAAGGAAACAAATTTTGTGCATGGGACATCCAATTTTGGTAGTCACGTTATGGTTGAGTTTTAGCTTCAGTTCGTCTTTGACTGATAGTGGTTTAGAAATTCAGGTGGATGTGAGAAGTCAAGTCCATTTGATAATAATGCATTAGTTTAGAGATTCCTAGATCGATTTGGGTCTATGGAGTGATTTTGGCTATATTATTCATCTTGGAGTTGTATGAAGTACACCAGTTCTTGGATTTGGTCTCCATTAATGTGTGGATTCCAAGTTTTGACTCATAAATTTAGACTTGTCTTGTGCGGCGGTGGTGCCATTTTGAGGAGTTCACTTGAGAACAGTAACAAGCTTTATGAGTTATGCTTTAGGCTCATGATTGAGCAACTACCCCCTATTCTTATCTTATGTTCGAGGACGAACATCGTTTTTAGTGTTGGATGTTGTAATTACCGTACATGTAATTTTTTTATTTCTGCAATTTTTGACCGTTTTACCCTTCCTATGGTGCATTATGCCAAACTAAGCATGATTTTATGGTTGGCTCAAAAATGGGATAGATTTTGAGTTGGTTATAGATTTTTTTTATTTTTGAGACATTAAATTAATATAAGGAATTATACGAGTAATAAGGGGTTTGTACCTCGTATCAGAAATTTGTTAGTTGCATAAACTGTGGAATGTCTAGTTTGGTTTAGTAGGACTTCTATTTCTATTTTTAGCACTTGCATGGTGATTTTGGGTGGTTTGACGGGATAAAGTTGAGTTTTAAGGAAAATGGTTGACTTTGGTCAACATTCAGTCTTAGAGTGCCTAGATCAGAAATCCAATGGTTCTGTTGGATTCTGGAGGTGGATTTTGGCCTAGAGTGAGATTGTTCATATTTTTCATACGCCCCGGGGGTATTTTGATCATTTTAAGTTGAAGTTAGTTTTTAAGCCTTAAATGAGTCTTGGGTTAAGGAGACCTCGTACGCTTGATTTGATGGTTCCCTTGAATCTGTACCGTCAAAATTAGTAGGGTTGTATATATGGTTTGTTTGCATAAGATTCCAAACGAATCTTGAGGGTCCATTTAGAGTTGTTGTTCCCTTGTGTTTTGTTGTTGCTGTAACAGCTGGTACTATCACAAATTATTCTCCGCAATCATGAGGAGAGGGACGCAATCACGTAGAGTCTAATTAATGGTCATTATGATCGGAGAGGTCACAAAGCAATCGCGAAGTGTTAGTAGACCAGGCTGGACGCAATTGCGGTGAGATTCACTCAATCGCAAGGAAGGGATGGGGATACCTTAATGTTCTAAAATAGTCCCTTCATGTTTTTTACATATTTTTCATACTATATACAACCTAAAACCCTAGTTTGTCAAATATTGACCTAGGTATTTCAAAAATATCAATTTGGTAAGTTCCCTAAACATATTTTTATCAATCCCCACTCACTTTATCATGTTTTTATATAGAAATTAAATGTTTCTGAACTCAAAAATGAGGATTTTCACATGAAATAAAAATGTGTAATTTGTAACTTTGATCACTAAATGGGATTGGTTTTTGATAAAACTTCATAATAAGATTCCCCAACTATCAGATAACATATTTTTGCAATAAAAATTCAGATTTTAATAATGTGGGCTTGAGGTGGATTTTTGAATAAAGTGTTAGGTATCAATATATGGGTTTTTATTATCATTATTTCTTGCATGAAATGTGTTGCTGAATAGATTTTTCTCATTTGGAGGTGCCACAGAGGGACACGAATCACAATATGTAGACTTTCCCCAGCTTCAAGGAAAGTTAAGGTTTTATGGTTTTCCATAAAATGATGGTGAGGAATCTTGATTAGTTGACTGTAAATGGGAAGAAATGGGAAGATTGGGGTAATCGTTTAAATGTGAAATGATAAGGATTATTTTGTCTACCAATATCAAACATGTTGGACTAAAATGAGAAGTTTGTGATAATTTGAGTTTCTGAACTTTGTTGAGTTGTACACTTGAGGTTGATAATTGCAATACTTGACCTGGATTTCATGAATGAGTTGATAGTTTAGAATAGTACTTGGACTTGTATATGTTCTCATTTGATCATAATTGATGTCTATTTGGGATTCCTTTCCATGGTTGGAGGCATAACTTGATTTCATATTATTGGTGCCCTGAAATAAGTTGATTATGTTAGGATGGATTTGTATAGATATTGCCTGTAAGACTTGGTAAAGACTTTTAAGAACGTAAATGTGATGCCGTTTAGGGGATAAAATGATGTAACAAAATTGTGAAACCATTCACTTGATTAGGATTGCAATATTGCCTCAAATTGGCTAATATAATTGGAAATGATATTATTATAAAGGAGTTGGGGCCTAATAATACACTTTTTGAATTACCCTTGATGAATAACTGATACCATGTCACGACCTGATTCATTGAGTCATGATGGAACCTACTATACTACTAGTAGGAGAACCAAGCCTATAGTCTGAAGACAAAGCGAAGACTACTATAACCAAAAGGGGAAATCATAAATATAATAAATAGTATATAACTGGAAAAGAAATACTCAATGTAATGGAATTACAATGAGTTGACAATTCCCAAAACCTAATAGTCAATGTAATATAAAACCTCTAAGAACAGAATATGAAATAAAATTCTAATGTTAAGATATCTCAGAAAGCACAATTATATCAGCCCAATACTAAAAAGAAGCAGGACAAAATTGGACGCCAAGCTCACCCTAAATCTCTAAAAGAAAAACGGTTGGCACAAACCGCAATCTGTAAATCAAGATCGGGCACCTGTACTCGGATTTGCACATGGGAAAATGTAGTATGAGTACAAACTACCGAAGAAACCCTTACCCAGTAGGCTTCGAGGGCCCAATAGGCACATAAAAATAATAAAAGCAGTAAATAATAGAAGACAATAGATAGGGTCACATGAGAAAATAGTGTAGCATGGAAGCTAGCTACTCAGATAGGAATCAAATAACAAGTAAAATATGTCATCGCAGGCTATTCACAGAGCAGGATTTCAGGCAATGAAGAAGGCCTACTCGCAATCCTTGAAAAAATATATGTGAACAATAATAATAAAAAATCAAGATTCAAGTAGAAGATAGGAAGAGAGAAAGAACAGTATACAGGTAACCTCAAGAAAGAATAATAAGATGATACAATGCACCATAGCACACAGTCAAGAATATCCAATAATCAGTTATGTCAAAAGTTTAGT
Organism: Withania somnifera; assembly: GCA_039654485.1. NCBI lineage: Eukaryota > Viridiplantae > Streptophyta > Magnoliopsida > Solanales > Solanaceae > Withania > Withania somnifera. Next base: position 14,541 of record JBDJHY010170399.1, read on the forward strand.
GATAACAGTAATGTAATGAGCACACAAAAACATCAAAGCTCCCATAAGGAATGCAACATACGCAGTAAACACGATTACCCATTGGCCTCCCATACGACCAGTGGTACACAGAAGAAAACAAGTGCAAAAAAAGTAAATACCAACCATGAAGCAACCAATCCTGTGTACGCTTCTTCTAAGGTAACTGTAGGACCAGTAGGTAGAATCCATGGAAGGCTACCTTAAGTGTTCCCGGTATATCCCTACTCCGTCCTATACCCCCTCCATGTCACTATAGCCCAAAGTAAAGGTCCATGGAGGTGTACCCACCACGTATAAACTCTAATGTCATCATAATCTCACATCCATACCATAAACCTCACAGGTATTAAATTTTGCATTCAATGGCTCATAACAATGGAATCATCAAGCTATACTTGAAAATTGATGGCGTCCAACACCTCAATATAGTGGTATCACCAATATCCTTAATGTAATAGTGTCATCAAAGAATCTAAGACAATAAGTGTAATTAGTGTCAAAATTTGTACACATTATCGTACGACGACGGACTCAAGTGACAGCTACTATACTCACTTCCAAATATATATGGACTCAAGTCTCAATGTTATTAGTCAATGATATTTTTTGGTGCCAGAGTATAAAGCCTGGGTGAAAATAAGTAGAAATATGGTACCGGGTCCTCAGTACACCGTCGAGTCTAAGACAATTAAAATATTCTTTAATTTATATTATTATTAGCATATTCCAAGTTATTATTTTATGCCCTTATCTATTATAATTACAAAAAATTAGTTTCTAGCATTCACTGCTTAATAATCCTATGGTGATACTGGCCCAGCCCCAATGCACTCTCAATGGAGCTTATGGCCTAACCTTTCGTATAATGCATGCACAATATATCATCAAGTATATATTATATATATGAAATGACAAACCGCCGATGCCCCACATAGGTATTACTAGACAATCCTAGGTTAAAGGAACTATATTAATCTGGATGCCGAAATAGGTAGCAAATGAGGAACAGACGGAAACACGATCCAAGGTTACTATAAAAACCTAGATACCCAACCAACGGATGCTATTTAGTACTATTATTAAAGATATAAACCTAGAGATAGCCTCGTGGATTCTTCCTATCATCCGAAGATAAAGCACTGCAAATTCGTAAAGGGTGAGGAAGACGTACGGAATACTCAAGAAACTTTTCTACAGAGTTTGGGGATGTTTCTAATGAAAATCACGCTAAGAGTTGAGAGAAAATATGGGAAAACTTGAGGAAATAATGAACCTAAAAAGAGGTTGAAACAGATAAAATATTCCTCAGAAACTGATTTATCTGTCATTTTTACCGATAAATCGGCACCCCTTGTGTACTAGAAAAAAGAGTGGACACTGATAAATCGGACAAAGTGTCAATAAATTGGCATCCCCCCTGAAGTTGGAAAGTCACCTGTAGGAACCGATTATCGGTCATCGGGCTGATAACTCAGCATTCTCTAGAATTTGGTAAATATTGATAGGTGCTAATTTATCAGCTAAATTTTCAATTTATTAATCATCGATAAATCATAAATTCGACCGATAAATCGGTCTATGTATGCGCTAGAAAAAATAATATTTTTTAGAAATCTGAAGTAGGGTTTTGAAAATGAAACGGAGTCCAATTTTGGTAAATCAAATATGTATCATATGTGAAAAAAAAAATTACGGACTCAAAGGAATCAACGAAACATACATTGGAGGTTGTTTGAATGCAAATGACCCCCAAACCAATACATAGCCAAAATGAGTAATTCCAACTTTCCACAACCCAACTCAAATCGAGCACGGACCCTTAGGAAGCATACCAAGGGTCAAACTAACCTACATTTACTATTTTGGAACTAATGGAAGCATAAAAATCCATTTTGACACTCCGGACATCAAAATACCTCTCAAGCTCCAAATTAGGACTTAAACTTAACCAAAATCCAAAAATTATCACAAATTGCATACGAGAACTCTGAAACACAAACTTTGTTTGGCATTCCAAGGCTAACAAAACTGTCAAAATTTAATTCTGAGTTCGTCTTGAAAGAAATTTGACCAAAGACAATGAATACTTAGTTTTAGACACTAAAACAGTCCATTTAAAATTTTTCTCAATCGAACCGCAAGGGATCCAGACTACCTATCTGAGAAAGTCATAAATGACTTAGGACAACTACTGAAAAGCTCTAAAATGAAAAACATCACAAATTTCTCAAAAATGACCATGAGGGTCATTACATACCATGATAAGAAAAGAGAGATTATGAAGCCCATTAAGGCTAATCTGAAATAGAAAAGAGATACTATATAGTAACTGCCTAAAGGAGGCTGATATACTGTACTTTGAGATTATATTACCACATTGTATGAATTACTTGAATAAATTGATAATTATGAAATGGCTTGATTTCATTGATATTATTATTGTGGTAACATGTTCACAACTTGGACAGCTTTCTAATGATTAGACCATTTAAATATTGGAGTTGTGGTAAATTATTCACAACAATATGGTTTTGGAGCGGGTACATCACTAGTACAGGTGCATTGCTTAGCTAGCCTCTAGGTGCCCTAGACTATGACGTGCATAGATATGCTAGTAAGTGTGTACTAAGGGAATACATGGCTTAGTTAGCCATCATGGGTCCTGGTATGTGGCATGTATATATGCCAGTAGGGGAGTATATATAGGATAGACATGTATTAGGCCACTTGAATATTGCATTGCATTTGTTTGATTGTGGCATGATTATTTTTCCATATTGACTGTTCTCTTGAAACTATCTGATTTATGTTTATGATTTCTTGAGATTGTTTGACATGGTGAGAACTTGAGAATACCTGACTATTTAAGAGTATTTGACCTTCGGTGATGATTTGAGATTTATCTATTTTACTCATTGATGACTAGAGATTACTTTGCACTAGTTGATACTTGAGGTTAATTGATGGCTTTTTATCCTGATCTGACACTTGAACTTGTATTCAGTAAAGGTACTGAGAAGAGGTTACTTGTTTGAGATATTTACATTTGTATTGCTATTTGGGATGTTGTATATAAACAGTTTGTAGGTAGTAGTATCAAAGGGTTAGTTGGGAGTCAGTAGTTCCACTTATATTTTATAGTTAGAGAAGCCGAGAATTTTGTTGAGGACCGTGGTTTTTGTACTCACTCTCGGTTTTCTGCTCCCTTGTGCAGGTTCCGGGAACAGGACTTCATGATAAGTTTTTGTCTTTAGTCCCTGGGCATAATTAGAGTATTTAGAGGTAGCTGAAAGTCTCATACTCGGTTACCAACGATCTCTTATATATCATTTATCTTTCTTATGTCGTTACTTAATAAAGATTGTTTTTTGAGACTATGTATTATTGTATAAACTCCACTTGTAGCTTGTATCAAATGGAAACTTGGTTTTGGGAGTTTAGTTATGGTTTTCCTCTATAAATTCGGTACTTTCATCTTATTGTTTATAGTTACTTCAACATTTGAACAACTTGGTAGTTCTTTGTTGCTAGATTGGATGACCTATCATGGAGGGGAAGTGTCACGCCCCAAAAACTGGACATAATGGAACCTACCTCCCAAATCTTGATAGGTCATCCAAAATGTAAAAAAAAAATAGGTAAACGTGGAAGTTAAACCAAAAAGACATCTAAATACGGAAGTGAATGTGATAACATATATAATAAAGTCTAGCTGAGAATAACTTTCACCATTCATAAGACACTATTAATTATAAGTACAAGGAGTAAAAATATTCGAACAGAGTTTTTACCAATTAAAGATGCTACAAAATTAAATAAAATGAGGAAATCTGTGGCAATTGATTAAAGAGCAACCAGATACCTATAGATCCTCGAAGTCTTCCTGGACTTGTGAGAAGAGGGAAATTGCTAATTCCAAGCCTCGATACCTGTACAATAGTGTAGAAAAGAAAAAGTGAGTACAAGAACAATGGTACTTTGCAGCGTCCTCGGCTGGCTAACTATAAAAAGAAACAAAAGACCTATAATCTCCCAACCGTTGTAATGACCTTCATGGTCATTTATGATAAATATACAACGATGTTTATTCTAGAGAATTTCAATAGTTTCCCCAAGTCATTTATGACTTTCTGGGACTGGTAGTTTGGATCCCTAACGACTTAGTTGAGAAATATCTCAAATTGCTTGTTTTAGAGCCTAAAACTAAGTACTCGTTGACCAAAGTCAACTTTCCTTTGAGACGGGCTTGAAATTAATTTTGATTGTTCAATTAGCTATGGAATGCCAAACAAAGTCAAGATTGATCTTTAGTTTGTGTTTCGGAGTTTTTATTTCTAATTTATGTCGAATTGTGGATTTTAGTAAAGTGTAAGGCCTAAAGTGGAGCTTGGTGGTAATTTGGTATTCGGAGTGTCGTATCAAAATTCTGATGATTCCATCAACTTTGAAATGATGAAATTAGGATAAGAAAAGTATCAGTGTATCTGGTAGTATGTCTGTTGTGATTTTGAATTCCTTGGTGGAGAAGTGCGTTTTTGGCTATCTTGGTTAGAGGGGTTATTTTGCTGAAAAGACCTGGGTGGCTATTGTGACAATTCCATTAGATCTAGAATGTCACTTCCATGCTGTTTAAATATTTAGTTTGTTGAAAATAGATTCATAAAATTCATTTTAGACCTCTCGGAGTTCACAAATTGAGTTGGTGTGCAACTGCAGAAAGAGGGGGTCATACCTACGGAGTTTACCATGGTGACTAGGGTCTCACCCCAGCGAAGCTCGCCCCAACGACCCTTTTAGGCGCCCCAGTGGAAATTACAGGGGTTTTATTTAGCTGCAACCCTTCACTTCTTCCATTTAGAAAACTAAAAACACTATTTATCCTTAAACTACCAAGGAAGAAACTTGAGCAAAACCACTCCAATTTTGAAGATAAAGTTCCCAAAATATTCCTTGCATCGTCCCTACTCTCGGTAAGTCCTTCTTTTTTTTAATTCGTAATTCTTGGGTTCTTCCATTAATGAACCCCAATTGTTAGAATTGATAAAATCATGTTATAACCCCATAAAGACTGAATCTTTGACACTGTTAGGGTGAAATCTGTCCAGGATGTTTTGAAGACCTTCCCACGCTTCAATTGATCTAAATTTTAGAGCATGAGTTTCTGATGACATTGGGGATCCCATAGCAAAGTTTATTTTTATTCCAAAAAGCAGGCTCCGCAAGCCCATTTGAGGCCAGATTTTAGGCCCAATTCAAAACATAGGATAAAATACACTGTTGAACTCATATTAACATGTAGAATACTTTAAGAAAAGTTTTAGATCATTTGAAGACCTTTGGATACCAGTCAGGGTGCTATTCGCGAACTTGCAGTGCTTTAATGTCGAATGACAAGTAGGCTCCATAGGGCTATCTCTAGGCTTATAGATTTAATAAGTGTACTAAATAGCATCCGTGGGTTGGTTAGCTTTATTAGTAACCTTGTACCATTTTTTTGTCTATCCCATGTTGATATTTATATGTTGGCATCCGATTGATAAGGTGCTTGTGACCTAGAATTTGACTAGAGATATCTATGAAGGGCATAAGATGTTGTTATCACATGATCATATATTTATATGTATACTTGTTGATGTGTTATGCATTCATGACACGAGAGTTGGGTCCTATGCTTCGATGAGAGTGTATTGGGGCTGGGTCAGTATCACCACTTGATTATTGAGCCGTAGAGGCTAGAGACTGATTTGAGCAATAATGATGAATAATGATATAAGTTGGTAAATCAGAATATTTAATGATAATATAAGTAAATGGATTTTTATCTATTTTAGACTTGGCGTTGTATAGAGAACCTAGTAATACTATTTTCACTTATTTTGGTCTAGGCTTTACATCCTGGCACCGAGAAATAACATTTGATTGATAAATGCTGGGACTTGAGACCGACTCTGTTTGGTAGTGAGTACAGTAATAGGGAATTGAGTCCTTCATTATATGGTAACGAGTACACATTTTTGACACTTATGACACTACTGATTATGGAGACATGATGATACCCAATTTATTAAGGACTTTTGGTGATATGATGATATACAAGAGTTGAACGCTTGAGGATACAATGAGATTCCAGACTTAACACCTTTGAGGCTCTGTGATGGGATGTGAGAATATGATGATGTTAGAGATTATACGTGGTAGGATACCTCCATGGACATTGCCTTCAGGCTGAGGCTGACAAGGAGGGGGGTATAGGATGGAGAAGTGATATACAAAGAATATTTAGGTTAACCTTCCATGGGTTCTGCCTGCTGGGCCTACAGGTATCGGAGGAGATGCATACGCAAGACTAGTTACTTCATGTTGTGTATTTACTTTCCTCACTTATTTTCTTTAGTGTACCCTTAGGTCATTTTGGGGGGCCCTACAGGTGAGCATGTTTTTGTGTATACTGCGCTTCTTTCTTAGAGACTTGTCAGTATTTATTTTCTTTAATTTATTATTTCTATTACTTCTTAGTTTTTAAGGTTGGTTAATTGATACTTCATGCTATTTGGGATTTTTTGCCTTACACTCTTCTTCAGTCACTCACACTTTACTTGAGGTTACTGGTATACTATACATGTTCTACTCTTATCATCTTTTAACTCCTGTTTTTTGTATTATTATTCACATATATTGTTACAAGGATTTCGGGTATGTTTTCCTTCGTTGCTTGAGATCTTATAATGTGATTAGCTAGCAATACATGCCTACTTGTACTTAGATCCTATTAAGTAGCTAGCTTTCCCTGTTGTACTATTTTCTTTCGTGACCCATTTATTGTATTTTGTTAGTTGCTGCTTTTGTTATTGTTGTGTTCCTAGCGGGACCTCGAAGCCTACTAGGCACAGGTTGCTTCGGTAGCTTGTACTCATACTACACTTACACATGTGTAGATCCAAGTACATGTTCCCGACCGTGATCACAGCTAGCTATTCCTATAGTTATATTTTCTTCATAAATTCAGGGTGAGCTTGGCATTTGACTTTTACCTACTTCTCTTCGAATATGACTTTTTTATTTTATCTCCATGTATTTCGGAGATACAGTTGTATTAGATCTATTTTGGATTTCTAATTTCTGTACTTAGTGGTTCGTTTGACACTGATACCTAGTTTTGGTAGTTTATTTAATTTGTACACTGATATCTATTTATCCTTCGATTACTACACTTGTGCTTTTTGCTTTTGCTATAGTAGTACAACGCTTTGGCTTAAGACTACGGGGTTGGTTCTCCTACTGGTGGTGTAGTTGTTGCCATAATGATTCGCGAAATTGGGTCATAAAAATTTGGTATCAGAGCCTAGGTTCATCGGTGTCAGTGTACAAAACCAATGTCTAGTAGAGTCCTACGGATCAAAGCAGAGACGTCTGTTGGTTATCTTCTGGAGGCTATAGTGACATTTAGGAAAATTGACTCCTTCTTTTGAATCTTGTTTCATGCATATATCCTTGAAGGTTTCTTAAAAA
>JBDJHY010170400.1:0-12348 GCA_039654485.1 Withania somnifera
CGGACTACAGGGTTTGGTTCTCCTACTGGGCGGATAGTAGGTGCCATCATGACTCCGAGAAATCGGGTCGTGACAAACATGCTAAAAATAAATGTGTATGCTCCTTTGCCAGTACCCGTAGGTTCGGTAGAAAGGACCTATAAAAGGATTACCCTATATACTTAATGCTCCACTGTGTTTCCCTCCTTCAGTCACCTATGTACTTGTGAAGATTTGCAAGGTACATAGTTGGACTCCCTGCATTTTATCTCAATACTCATATTCTAAAAGTCATAGCTATGATATCTCTTGTCTCAATGCATATGCTCGGGCGTCACCTGATCTAAAACAAGTTAAAATCTTAGTATGCGGGCCCAACTACATCTAGGACTAAATCAAGTAATTTATAATATTCAACATTCGATATCGAGACATAGCTATAAGTTCTTGTATGCTCATAGTATACAATGCTAGGTTGTAGGTGATGGACTAAAACAAGTTGGGAAAGAGGAGTATCGGGCGCCAATAAGCGATTGATTCTAAAACGATTTAAGGAAAACCATGAAACAATCCTTTTTAGATAAACAATCTTTTTTATGAACTAATTTCATAATAGTATTATCCAATAATATGTCACGATCCAAAAATCTAGTGCTGATGACGTCTATACTTCACCTGTAGACAAGCCTAACCCTAGCCTAGAGTAGGTAGCAGTGAGCTAGTACCAAGAACCCAAACAAAAAGGGAAAGGAGATAAAGAGAAGAAATATAAGTAAAACTTCAAGTACACAACCGAATATGACTCTCAAAACCTGGAATCGTGACTGTAGAGCATCTAAATACCAAAAGGTATGAAGTACAACCCAAAATGAGGAAACACTACTAAATAACTATCAAGACTCCAAGAGAAACAATGTATACACTGAAGGAAGATTGGCTAGCATGCAGCTAACTGCTCACCATGAACAACAACTAGCTAGTTTGAACTTTCGCGTCTGCCCTGGTAACTCATTCTAGGACCTGCATCAGGAAAAGATGCAGAAATATAGCATGAGTACAAAAAATAACTAGTAGGTATCATAGGGAGATCGAAAAGAAGTAAGTATAAGCAAAGTAAAGAGCAGTCAAAAGAAAGTACTTGACTCCGTGGGTTAGTACACATAGGAAACCTCCCCGCTATATCACCCCAGGATTATATTGGGCTAGCGAATGATATCATCATATGGGCCACTAACCAACCAACAGAACAGTAACCGGATAACTTGGTCCCTAAACCTCTTCTCTAATCACATATACAACATAGGCAGAAAACAGAATAATCATCCTAATAAGATCGTCTCTAAAGCCACCAAACTAAATCAGGGAATAGCTACTAAGGTATAATCCCTATTATAATCCCTTCCCCAAACCCACTATGGTCCAGAGTCGGCGTATAACAATATACATCAATGGGTGTTACTCCTCCCCAAACCAAAGTACAGTTTAGAGTTGGCATGAGACACGCGGGCAGGGAAATATAGCCCCCAGGTTTAGTAGTTAAAGTACAAGCAGCAAAATGGGTCATAGGCCAGAAGAATCAGCCAGTAAAGGCCAAAATTAATCATCCTAGCCCTGAGCTAGTGCCTTACTATACATATACTACACTAATACTCAGTCTGAAGAGAGTAATTTTAGCTTACTTAAATTCTGGTGATTTCCTCGAGACGGGTGTCAAAAACTCCAAAGATTACGTATAAAGCTCAGAATCGTGCAAGGCTATAAAAATGTAACCATGTGTCAAGAAGAGTAAAATGACACCCGTACCTCTATAAAATTAATTGGTCAAAATCAAAGCTAAAATCGGGTTTGTAAACTATAAAAGATAGAAAAAGGAAACTATTTATACCAATTCATAAATCACAGCTCATATATTGCATAGTACAAAATAGAGATGAATTTATCAGTAGAAGCAGAAGATATAAGTCTGGAAATTATATATAATAAAGAGACGAAGAATTACCAGTAGAAATGACCGTAGAACCACCCTCATGAGTTTCTATAGAGCAGAGCCTGATTAAACACTCTCAAATACTAATAATCTATAATGGAAAACATGAAAACTCAAGATTTGGTGATGAAATTTCTGGAATAAATGGAAAAAAGAAACTTTTATAACAACACTGACTAGAAGATAAATGGAATAATCGATTTATCAGTCACCGATTTGTCGATCAATTGGCCAATATATCAGTCACCGATTTATTAGTCAATTGGCTAGTAAATTGGTCCTCGCGACCAATCCCTTATAGATTTTATGAAAATTTTAAAAATGCGTACATAATGAAAACGAAGTCTAATTCTAAGACTCCTTATATGAAATATTTATGTAATATTTCGGACTCAGCGGAATCAACGAGAAGGTGATTTAGGGTTATATAATAATAGTAAGGCCCAAGAAATCTATAATTTCAGAGGAATTTAAATAGTAAAATATCTAAAAAACCAAACCATCAGTCTTAGTATGTCACAATTGACTTGGCGTAGTTACAAGAATCCTTTATACATATAGGAATCACGGGAATCAAAATGGCCCTAAGGGCCATTACATAATAGTAAAAATCTCTTTGACCACTTTGATTATCAAATATATCTTAATAGAGCAAGTCATTAATGACGAGAAACGGACCCTTTAGGGAAATCAATATATGAAAATGGACACTCAAGGCCATGCAAGGTTCTAAAATCATTGATAATGGTATATGGAGCATAAATTGTGGAACCAATGTATAATATCTCAGTTTCATGATGATATCATGAATAAATGATAGTGTGCACAATCACAATCAATAATTCATGGAAGGTCATGCCGGCCTTGTATGGCTCAGAATCACTACAACACATAATAATAACCACTTATCCAAGTCTGTTACTTACTGGTGCTTCCCATAATCCCACCATCTATTTTCTAGAGTAAATAAGTACCCTTCAGGTCCACAAGGTAATCTATAATCGAAATACAACACCAAAATAGATATCAAGAACTGGACTAAAGAACCAGACAGGGTCAATGGTACCAACCTAGAATTCCCAATCCAAGGATTCTAAATATTACCATTATTTCAAATATAAGCCCCGTCTAAGATCAGTATGCCATTTCCTAACTTCTTTTCGAAGATAAGCTCATAAATACTAGGTAATGAGCATCCCAAATAGCTCCAACAACTCAAAAAAATACACCAACAAAATCGGAAAATCACAAAACTAGTTAGATAATAATCTACACATTAATACAGGTGAAACTATACCCATAAATCATTAATTATTGTCGGGTTCAAAATATAGGTCGAAATAGACCTACGGTCGGCAAATCCAAAACTCTGAACAAAAGGGACCAAAATATTCCCTATATCATTAGAAACTCACAATAATAATTTTGAGCCAAGACAGGAAAGAAATAAGTTAGAATCAATGAAATAAAGTGAAGAATGAAGTTGGAGAAATTCAAAAAGTTTATGGGACAATTTCAAGGAAATTTGAGAGTAAACTTACAAAGTAATGGTGGAAAAATAATTAGAAATTCTTCTTGATTCTTTCCAAGCTCAATAATGAAGACCCATTAATTTACAAGCGCAACATGGGTTTTATAATAAAGAAAAAAGAGAAAAAAATGAATTTGGACATTTAATACCGCTAGTGAATAGTGCTCCGCAATCACGATTCTATTTACTATGAACGCGAAAGTTAGAGAAATAAGGTGTCACAATCTTCTTAGAAAATTTTGTTATCATTTAGAACAAAAAATGTGGAGCATTGCGATTGTGAGTAGACAACAATGATTGTGAAGAGGATAGTTGATCAAAGGTCCGGGTCAATGGCACTGTGATCGTGTAAGACCTGTCTCGATCTGATAGAAGGATTATCTAACCCTTCTTGATCGTGATGGAAAATTTGTGATCGTTAAGTAAAATATATGAAAACACCTAGTGCATGACGAAAACTAAGGTTTGAAAGGTATTTCATGGGGTATTGTAATATGTTCAAAACCCGGCGAACACAAACCAAAGATTCATAATCCATACAGATGACCTTTCAGACTCAGCAACACAAACAACATTTTGATTAATCATCATTTCAATGAAATGTTGACTAGAGTCAACCCTCAGTGTAAATTACCATAATTCAAACAAATTATTTAAAGTGCATTCGGCCAACCTAATGATCGAATGAACACTTCACCTAATGCAAACTCGGCATCATTAAGATGATGGAGCAGTAAAATTTACAATCCAATGCTCCGTCATCAAAAGTAAATAAAGTAAAGTTATTGAACTCCAAAACATAAAAAAAATATATGAAAAAGAGATTAAAATCACAACAGAGGCTTCCAAACACAAACCAAGAATGCATCTAGACTAAAATAGATGTTTCAGAGCTGAGGGAACTGTTAAAATTCAGTTCTGAAGTTCAAGGAGTGTTGAACTGATTAAATAATATCTAAAGTTAAAGCTTTAAAATAAGAAAACGGGCATAGAAATGTAAGTGAACGACCCAGGAACCAAACCATCTGTCTTGATAAGTCATAAATGACTTAGGGACGCTATACGAAATCTCTAATATACAAAAAAAGTGCAAATAACATAAAAATACCTGAAAGTTTCATTACTACATCTACTATTAAAAGGACTTTCATACCCTAAAGTCAAAAGTAAGGGGAAAATAAAGGCATTGGTAATACAGACCACAACAGACTCGTTCGGCTACTCAAAAGGATTCCTAAGGCAAGGGAACATATTTATGGAACCTCAACTTCCAAAAAAATGAAAATCACCAATATCTCACTGTCATCACGTGAAACAAACAAATATCTCCACTTAATATTACAATCATAATAAATACCGAACAACTGTAACTCAGGATACTTCACTCTCATATGATCAACAAACCATGGTTTCAACCGAAGAAGAATAAACTAAATGCCTAATAGGAGTTAAAAACAAGGAATTCAAATAACATACCACCTTAAGAATAAAATAAAAAATCACCAACCACTTAAAACCTACAACCCAAATCCAATAACCAAAACACCATCTTGTAGAAAACCCACAATTGCTTATAGTAACTTATCTTGACTGATGAAGACAAATATTGAATAATAAAATTCATCAAACCCAGTCCAATCAAGAATTTAATCTGATCAACAATCTGACAAAATCAAACCTCGACCTATTGCAACCCATCAATTACCCAATAACAACTAAGGACAGTTCGTCCTCAGAAAGTAAAGGCAAGACGTTCTACATGAATAGAAATAACTCGATCTAGCTAGGACTAATTGTAGTAGAACCCAAAAACCCGAAATAAAAGCCTTGATAGGGATGTAATAGGTAAAATAATTATCTCCTATTGTAGCCAAGTGTAGTTCTCCTTAGTCAAGTCGACATAAAACTCATGGAAAATTCCCACTAGTTGTAAAATAGGCTCGCAAAGGGAGTCCATTATCACCAATCTCAGTCCTAAATACATGAATCGATATGGGGAAGGAAAGGTGCATCTGATGCAACAGAATAATGGATTCAAGGATAGGATTCTAACTGAAATAGGCTAAGGTAAATCAAAGCCCTATTTATATCTATATCCCCCTCAAACTAGAACATAACAACTAAATCAACCCAAAGAGGAAAGATGGAATATCATTATACAAGACTAATCCAAAACTAAAGGATATACTGGTACCAATTGTCTCTAATGCCTTAAAGACAAGTTTCCCTAATGACAAATGAATAACAAACTAAGATGTTTTGTGAACGCTTCTTGATGTAGAACAATTTCTTGCAACCCAAAAAAAGAAAAACACTGAAGATTCCATAAATACCAATACCTAAATAAGTGAACCAATATCCAAATCAAAGAAACAACACAACCCACAACCGCGACTGGATTATCCGATATACAACCAATCTCTAAAATAGATCACCCTTATAAAAAATGCAAATAGAAGAACTCACAACAAAAGAAAACACTCTGATAAGATATCAAAACAATACTACTAAGCATGAAAATTCACAAACCTTAAATTGGGAAGTCAACCCAACCCAAAATGCAATATACCCTAAACCTCACAATACTAACAATACTACCACTATACTACCCTGATGTACCATGAAAAGGCGAGGAGACTACCTTAGCTAAATAACAAAACCTCACTCAAGCACAAACCATAAATACAAATGCAAAATCAAGAAAGGCCGAAGAAGCTAACCCAAATTGCACCACAACTGACCATATGATGGATGATCCATATTCACTTGAACACTAAAATTTCAAAAAACCAATACCATGATCAATACTCTCGATCCACTAAATAGATTACCTACAAGGGAAAATACAAAAACAGAGTTACCATAATATTCTAAACCTTTCAATAAACCCCAAGATGAACCTCAAATCCCTTAAATGGAATGAAACGTTGATGGGAAGATGGGACAAATATTGTCCTACTGCCCAAATTTATCTTAAAACCCCATGTGTCAAAACCTTACTAAAAAAGAAATCAGAACAACTTAATGAAAAATCAGCAAATACAATCACCAAACAAGGAACGAAGCATCCAAGATAACATCCCAGTTAAAAACTAAATGAGCCCAACCATTTCCAAGTACCGACCTCCAAGAACAAAGACTAGGAGAGACTCAAAACAGGGCACGACTAAAGAACCCCACCATGCTACCGGACACATATGAAAATCACTAAGGCAGGGGTCCGGCACAATAGTCTAGGGATGTATGAATAGAGGGTCCCCAACTATACCCAATATCCCTACTACCTACCCATCTATCAAGAATAACATATCTTAATAATCAAACTCCCCTATAACTATCCAACATAATCTAACATCACAATCCACTACTAAGAAATCAAGTACTAGGGTTGCAAAAAACAATAACTTCAATAGAAAGCAAAACAAATAATGAGCTAGAACGGAGAAACACATAAGCATAAAAGCCAAATAAGGGCACATAAAGTCCAAACTCAATAAAATAGAAAGATAATAAAAAATACAGAAGAGCACAACATATAAAGTCCAAATAAGGCTAAGGCTGGCTAATAACAACCTAAAAATCAAACCTGAGGTCACAACGACAGAGGCTCCAAAATAACTCTGACCTAGATGGGTTGATGGTTGAATGGCCTATAATAGAGGCAGTCTACAGAACTGTTCAGGAGCCCCATACTCATATCACATCCAACCTTGAGAAAATTACTTACTTTGATGACCGGAGGTACCCTATAAGCATAACCCTGACTGCCAATAGTGACAAAGACCTCTCATAAAAGTAGAATAACCATCTTGTCCTAATGCCCTAGAAGAAGTACCACCAACTTTATGACCAACACTCTAACCATTTGACCCACAAAATGAGTATTGTCTATGACTGGCGACGATAATACCTTAAAAGAACTCAAAACTAGATGAACTGGTGACTTACTTGAAATGTGTTGGGTACAATCTACCGTAATATTCCCCATAACTCCATACTCACAACATGTCCTACAATACTTATCCTCATTAGTCCAAACTCCTATCAAGGCCTTCTTCTCTTAAAGATATACCACTCAAAGTCTGCCTAGAACTCTGCTTACAAAAAAACATTCTGAACCCCATGTGAGGTTTGTGGAACTATCTAAACTGGCCTAACAAACTGGCCCCTATCTCCTACCACACCAATGCTAGAATAACCCTCATGATGGGGTATCTTCTTACCTCCTCCATATGTCCAAGCATATACCCTTATTAAACCTCGCATGATCAACAACCTGAATAAGGAAATAGCCCCCAGCTATAAAAGGCTCAAGTGCAAAATGTAGTGGTAATATTAATCAATCAAAAATATCTAGGTCCTCGTATGCTAAGAAGGACAAACTATCGAAGTACACCCAACCAACTCATAAAATCTTTCCTCATACAAAAATGTATACAAAAAACCCTAATGCAGATCCCTTAACTAACACCTTGTGTTAGGAGTACTTTCAATATTAGACAATACTCGTCGTGTGGTACACTATTCAGTGATCTCAAAATCCCAAAAAGTATCTCTTGATGAAATGGCATAACAATAAACCATATTGGTGCTTACTCAGGTGCAACATAAGTTAATTTATAGAAATGAGGTGGCAACTGAACAAGAACAGGCTCGAGCAGAACCTCTGAAACTTTGAGAAGTGTAGCATCTACTGCGAATGACAAAATAAAAACATGTCCTCAACCTCGGAATCAACCTTTAGGATGACTCCCAGTTAAAACTCTCACTGATAGTGAGAAAAGCCTCTAATCTCTTGCTGCTATCGGTGATTGTGGGTGTGTCATATATGGAAGAATGAATAAGAACAACAGAAATTTCATGAGACCAACTAGGATACATATCTTATATGAAAGTGAAGTACAAATTAATTTCCTAAGATGTCACTATATTCTCCCAAAAATAGCATAAAAACATTATCATACCCAATCTAAAAAACTCTACTAGACACAGGTTTATGAACTGAGGATACAAATGAACCTAGAGCTCTCATCAAATTTGTCATATCCTAATTTCTTGGATTGTGAGGGAGCCTACATCATACTATAAGAGAACCACCAAACAAGAACATAAGCCAAAACTAAAAACTAAAAGTGGAAGATCAATGCATAAATAAGAAAGGAACATGCGAAAATCTAGTAGAAAAAAAGAAATTGTATACTACCTAGTATATTAGTACATGATCCACTAAAAAAGTACAATGTCTAATATAAATACATAATTTGTTCTCAGAAAACACTGTATGTAATTGGAGTCTAAGGGAAGGAATACAGTGAAGTCTTGGATGCCAAGGATCACCCTCTACCTAAGGATTTAAATAAAAATACAAACCTCTGAATCAGTTGTGCTCACTCGTACTTGAATTTTTTCATGGAAAATGCAGAGTGAGTATGTGTACAAAATCAATGGGTCCTAGTAGGCATCACTAGCCAATTAGTCTAATAAAAAAATAAAAGAAGTAAATAAAAGATAATGACGTAAACAAATCATAAAATTGAAGAGTATGCAAATGGGTAAGATTTCTAAAAATAGGGTAGAAGTAACTAGGAACAACTAATGGAACTAGCTAACAATAGAAGAAGGGAGAACTCAGATAAAGAGATAGTGATATGTCTAAGTCCTTGCAACATATGATCTAACAAAGAAAATTAGTATGGATAGTGTATCAATAACCTCAATAAAGGACGAAAGGACAAGGTATAATCAAATGGAACTCATACACAAACAGAGCTTACAAAGAAAGTTCTATTTAAAATACCACCAAACATTCAACATGAATTAGAGGATAGGAAACAATATTAATTAATATAAATAATACTCACAGACATCCCATTCTACCATAAGGTACATTAAAGAAAATAAGTGCAGAAAGTAACAAAGATATGAAACATGCTGAAAGTAAATGTGTTTGATCCTTCTCTGATACCGTTAGTTATGACAGGCGGAACCTATAGAAAGACTTCCCCATATAACTACTACACCACTGTATACCCTCCTCTAGTCACCTACGTAATGGCCCACACCAACAATGTCCATGGTGGGAGTCCACATATTCTAGCTCAATACTCGTAATTTGAATATCACACTATCTTATCTTAGGTCTAAATACATATGCTCGGGCAACACCAGGTCTAAAACCAGTCAAAAAATTAATATTAGTGCCCAACTATGTCTTCGAATAAATCGGGTAATGGCTAATACTCAATGTCCAACATCAGCACGAAGCTATAAGTTCTAACTAACTCATAGTATTTTACTCTAGTATGTAGAGCCTATACTAAAAAAAGTTGGAAAAAAAAGAGTATTGGGTGCCCAATCGATAATCTGGTCTCAAACAATTTAAGGAAAACTATAAAATAATCCTCTTTACATAAAGAATCTGTTTATAAATTAATTTCATATCAACATTATCAAATATTTGCAAAAATATTTATGATCACTTTAATTATCAAAGATCTCATCATAACACAGGTCATCTATATCCGAAAGTGGGCCCTCAAGGCCATGCAAGGTTCAAAAATCAATGATTTTGGGCTCTCATCCATAAACATTGGAAAATACTGCATAAAATATTTATTTCATCATGAATAAATGATAGTGTGAATAATCACAAACAATAGATCATAGAATATCGCGCCAGCGCGGCACAAGCTCGAACTCCCTACAACATATAATAATAAAAAATTAACCAAGTCCATGAATCACGCACATTACCTATTATCACATCAATTATATTTCAGATTCAATTAATACCACTCAGGACCACAAGGTATTCTATAATTGAAATACAACACCAAAACGGATATTAAGAACCAAACTAAAAGAGCAAACAGGGTCAAGGGTACCAACCTAGAATTACCAACCCAAAGATGATAAATAGTATTATTTCAATGCACCGTCTAAGATTAGTAAGCCAATTCCTACCTCCCCCCAAAGATAACCTTATAATTATTGGGCAAATAACATCCTACATAGCTCCAACAACTCAAGAGATTCACCAACAAATACAAACGATAAATAAATAAAAAAAATAATTTACATATTATTACAATTCAAAAAAATACCCTTAAAACAATAATTATATCCTGGCTTTATTGATCAAAATGGGACTACAGGCCTACGAACTCGAAATTCTGAATTAAAGGTACCAAAATGTTTTGCACACCATGGAGAAATCATACCTAAATTTTAGAACTAAGACAAGAAAGAAATAATCTAGAATCCATGAAATAAATTTAAGAAAGAAGTAGGAGAAATTAGGGACTTTATAGAACAATTTCAAGGAAATTAGAGAGAAAAATTTACAAATTAATGATGAAAAATAATTATAAATGTTTCCTGATGCTTTCCAAGAACAATAATAAATACCCATGAATATACAAGCTCAAAAGTACTATTTTAGAATGAAGAAGAGGGAGAAAAATAAGAAAAAATTAAATTTAGAGTATTTGTACTACCAGATGAATAGTTATCCATTGCAACACTGTTCACCACAAATGAAGAAGTCAGAGAAATAGGGCATCACAATCGCGCTAGTAAGAACAACAATCGCATTCAATAAAAATGTCAAGTATCTTTATAACAAGTAGACGACCGCCATCGTGAATACAATAGTTGGTCAAAGGTCCGGGACAAAGGCACTCCAATCGCTCTAGACAGGTTGTAATTGCATAGAAGGATTATTTAATCCTCTTTAATATTGATGGACCGGCCCACAATGGTGAAGAAGAAATACCTGGGCAGACCTAGTGCATGAAAACAACCAAGGTTTGAAATTAAACTTTTTTACGGTGTTCATAATGTGTTCGGAACCCGATGAATACAAATAAAATACATAAATTTCATGGAAATTACATTTCAGACTCCACTACATACAAAATTTTTAATTCAAGATCCTTTTAAAAAAATAATGATTAAACTCAATCCTCAGTCTACGTTTACATAATCCAATCGAGTACTCAAAATGCGATCGGCTAACCCGAGGCCCAAACAAACACTTCACTTAGCCCAAACTCAATATATCAGAGTTGATATCACATTTTTATTTTCAATATGAGGTTCCAATCATCAAAAATCAATCGAGGTACAACAATCTAAAACACAAAAATACATAAAACTAGATAAAAATCACAACTAAGGCTTCCGTCACAAACCAAGAGTCCTTATCGAAAAAATCCATGTTCCACATCCAATGGAACTACTAGAATTCAATTCCAAGACCTTTTAAAGGAATGTTGATTGGAATCAATAATATCCATAGGTAAAGCTTTTAAATAAGGAACCAGGCATAACAACCTAATGAACAACCCAAGAATTGAACCACCGGTCCCAGTAGGTCATAAATAATTTAGGATCGCTGCAGGAAAGCTCTATGATGTAAGAAAGTGTTAAAAAGAAAAAATTACTGGAAGGGGCATTACACTTGAGTTGTTCCTAATTTTGTCAAAAAGAGTTGTGTCAAATAGCAATATAAAGCTCAATGTGAGACGATTCTATAACGAACAAGTTACACAAATTTCATGAGATTTATACCTAATTAAACTTTATGTCCTAACTTTTCTAAGTTATATTTTTTATTTGTATATTATCTTAACACAGGTATCTTGGATATCTTCTGCTAATATTAGTTATTTTAGGCAATCAAATCTTCTTACCCAACTAGTTATCAATTATTGTGGAGAAAATCACGAGAAACATATTTGTATAAAATTATGTATCTAATCAATAACTGTAATGACCCTTCAGGTCATTCATGATAAATACGCAGTGTCTTGCATCCTAGGGCATTTCGGTAGTTTCCCCAAGTCATTTA
>JBDJHY010170427.1:0-12346 GCA_039654485.1 Withania somnifera
ATTATCCTACATTTAGTTCAGAACGTTAGTACCTTGGTGGTTCTTACTAGCACTACAGGTCCACTTTTTCTTTATTCTTGCAGGAAGGTGCCCTATTATCCTATGGTGATGTTTCCCATTCACGAGCTACTCGATAGCACTAGATTTTGATGCGCATTATCTATGACTTTCATGGGTTGGTTCTATAGGAAGAGAGTGAGCAGTGTTTCATTTTCTATGGTCCTAGAGTGATTGCCAGAACGTTATCTTTATCCTTTACCCATGTCAGTTTTTAATGGGGTTAGCTATTTTCTCTTAGGTTCCCTCGGTTGTGGTTTCTTGTAGTTTGTCTTTGTACCCATAGGCATATAACTATTTTGGTAGGCAGCAGTGCTCCTTTAGTGGTGGATTAAGGTTTTGGTATCCTAGAGGAATTCATATACCAAGATATGTGGTTTGTTTCTAGTCTTAGTTAGTCAAGGAAACCGTTCAAGTTGGACCTTTGTGAGGGGATACTATTAGGATAGATAAGTTAGGTCCCTGGCAGTTTTATAGTTTGATTCCTTTATATTTATGGCTTTGTCAGGGTTGAAACGACTTATATAAGCCCAATTCATCTTTTTTTTTTTATTCTATGGAGTCCGGAATATTGATCACATAAGGATTTCATATATGGGTTAAGAAATCGAACTCTATTTCCATTCCATACCTATTTTAGATCTTTTTGATATTTAAGTGCCTGCACTTAGTGTGAACCTGCTAAACTAATTTGGTCACACCAATATCCATATTCCTTTTTAGTTAGATCACACTAAGGCGACATGATCGTACCTTACTATTAAGAACCGTCCTCAATGCAATCGTTCTGGGATGGCGCAACCACGGTGTGTTGCGCTTGGGCTTATAGAAGTCCAGTTCCAGTAGTTTTTTTTATTTTTCTCAGATTTTTTCCACTAAAATATCTTACATTTCAAAGCCTGGCTGATGTATCGATAGTTGTTTTCTGTTTCTAATTTGTACAATCGTGTAGTAGTGGTTCTACAAGCATTTTTACTTGGTAATTCTTTGTTTTATTATTACATAAACTTTCCGAGCATATATCTTCAAATACTATCGCTAATTTGAGACCTATTTTTGAACCATATAATGCATGAGATGTGCTCTATGTGTTGGCATAAATATTTCATTTTTTCAGAGCTATTAGAGTTTATGGATCCATTTTTAGTTTAGATTTCGACCCCACTATTTATATAGAAATATGTTTCTTTTTTAATCATCTTGATACGTGGGTTATGCTTTTCCTAACCTTGTACAATTTCAAGCTTCGTACGTGACTTTTGACATTTAGGCATGCTTCTCAAGAACATCACTAGAATCTCGGTAGGCTACAGTCTACTTTCTTAAAACTGGTATTAGCAGAATATATGTATGGTAAAGCACTAGGTCAGGGATGGGATTTCTAGTTGGGCTCTAGTATGGTTATTCTTCTGGCCTATTTCCTACCTAGATGGCATTTAGCTTAACTACCTACGCTCGAGCTATATCGCCATACCTGCATGTTTAATGCTGACTCTGGAATATAGTGTGGCTGGGGGAGGAATAATACCTTTGATGCGTATTGTTCTACATTATCTCCCCATCGTAGTGAGGTTAGGAGGGGATTATACAATTGACTAGAATTTAGTAGCTATCCCCTAATTTAGGTTGGTGTCTTTAAAACCGATATAGGTAGGCTGATTATTTTGTGCCTGACTTGAGATGTTGTGTATGATTAGGAGGAGCGTGTCCCTCTGTGCCATGGACAGCTGGATATGCCTATGCTGGGTAGTTAGCAGCCCTACATGAGATATAGTACCTATCCAGGTATGAGTATGCATGATAGTTAGTTTCCTTATATGATGACGCTGTACCTAACCGGATACGGCTATGCTGGATAGTTAGCAGCCCTACCTGATGACATGTTGCCTATCTAGGTACGACCATGCTGGATAGTTAGCTTCCTTATGTGATGACATTTTATCTACCCAGATACAACTTTGTTGAGTAGTTAGCAGCCCTATATGATGACATCCCTCCAATGGGGACTAGTTAGTGGCCTTAGGATAGTTGGGCCTAGTAATTGACTCTATGTTGCAAGCATGCATTGATAGCTTAAAACGGGTAACTAGATTTTGATAGAATAATAACAAAAAATTATTTTCTTACACGTTATATGTATCCATTACTGAGGTGGCAGTATGGAGCCATTTTCTCGCCCCACCTGACCTATTTTCCCACTAATAGTCGGATTTTTTAGTATTGCCTACTTGGCAGTAGTTGGGAATCCACTGCAGTCCTTCTTTCCTATTTAGATGGGCCTAGGTTCCACTAAGATATGATATATGGGTTGGACCCTTAACCTTTTGAACCAATGACTATACTATTGGTCGGCAGGTTACAAGTTTTGTATGCGGGACGAGTCCCTCCACGGGCCCTGTTGATCCAGGTTTCTATGCTTAGTGAATGATGCATAACCCCAAAAAGGGGTATATGGGGGAGTAGTGGTAGAAGGTTTAAGCCTACAGTAGATCCCTCTTGATTCAGTAATATCCAAGAGTGCAAACATATTAGTACTTATTTACTGGGTATGTGGATCTAGTACTCCATGGTCCCCTCTTGATTCCGGAATATCCTAGAGGGGGAGCAATGTTAGTACTTGATTACGTGGCATGTGGTTCGAGTCATCCATGAGTTCCTCTTGATTTGGGAATATCCCTGAGACGGAGTATGCCGACACTTATTTACTTTTCCCCCACCCTTTTGCATTGCATCCCTACGCGTTGTTTTGTACCTTTCAAGACTTATAGGGGAGAGCCTTTTGGATTATGTTGCTGCCTACTAGTACCTATTGGTTTCCGGTTGTATTTGTTTTCTAGTAGACCTCGTTGTTTCTTTCTGATATTCATAGGTGATATTTGTGTTCTTTCTGTATTTGATATTAGCTAGGCTTGGTTGTTGGTCCTTGATATTTTTTTGCTACGTTCCTGGACGTAGTTACTTTTACATTCAGTGGTTACATTTCTAGGGTTATTCTTTTTCTCTTTGGTCCTTATTATGCTAGTTACGCTGGAACTCCAGCTATATGTCACGTGTGGTCACGATCTGCTTGCAGCTGTAGTCTATGTGTTATACCTTGTTGTTGGCTCCTTCATGCTCATTAGTGATACTACACCTACTGATAGCTGATCTTTTACTGCATTTTCTAGTTATTATTGTAGCTATCCCATTTCTGCTACACCTTATGTTCCCCTGTCTTATTTGCTTTTGATTATTCTTTACCTTGCTTCTTCTTACTTTTACCTGGTCGTCCTATGATGCCTATTGGGTACCCGTTGTTTTTGGTACTCATGAGATATTTCTATATCTTTTACTGATGCAGGTCCTAGTATGAGTTATCAAACGAGTTATCAAGGAGGACGAAATCGTGTGGACTAGTTTAGTGATGTTCAGGAGATATGGTGAGCAGTTAGCGTTCATGTTGTCTAGTCTTCCTTCTACTTCTAAAGCTTATCCACTTGGAGTTTGTGTAGCTCATTTGTAGTTTTTCCCCGTTGTGGGTTTCCTTTTGTACTATTTTTATATAGATGCTCTACAGTTATGATACCAGGTTCGGGGAAGTCATGTTCAACCGTATATTTTATATCCTACTTCTATTTTATGTCTTTCTCTTCTTTCCCTTTTCTTTTTGGGTTCTTGGTACTGGTCCACCGCTACTTGCTCTGTTACACGGTTAGGCTTGTTTAAAGGTGAGATGTTGACGCTATCACAACTTGATTTTCGTGTCATGACATTGCCACTCTGATAAGCACATATTCTCTCTACCTTTTTATCACTATATTTATTTTTTCTTGCTTCTAATACTGCTCCCCAACCTTCAAAACTAATATATGTTTCTACTATTAAATAATCTAATTCTAAAAGTAACGCTAAATTTGGGAATTTTTTTACCATGTATTTAAGCTCTGTACTAACTCTATATCTTCTGCTTTAAAAGTCTTTTGTCCATATTGCACATGTCTTAGAATGAAGGGGTCCAACTAATTATCCCAACTATTTAATAAAGTGTCCTGCATAATTTAAGATTCCCAATTTCTTTTGTAATACTTTTGTTTTATCTAATTTATCTGGCATATCTTAAATCTTTTTGCAATATATGGCTGTAATTTTTTTTTTCCTTCTCTTATTGTTACTTCTAAGAAATTTATATAATTCTTACATAGTTCTGTCTTCTTTTTGCTAACTATTAGCCTATTATCTAAAAGTAACATTAAAAAATATCTGTAAATGTCCTAAATATTCTTTCTTATCATTACTAAAAACTAAAATATTATATATGTATACTAAAATGAAATTCTTATAATTTCCAAATATGTTGTCCATCTTTCTTTGAAAAATTGTTGGGGTAGTCCTTAATCCAAATGACAATACTAATCATTTGAAATATCCTTCTGGACTGGTAAAATATGTCCATTCTATGCTATCTTCATGCATCTTGACCTACCAATAACCAGATCTATAGTCGAATTTACTGAAGACTTTTCTTCATTGAATTTTATTTATTAATTCTTTTTTGTCTAGTATCCATTATACTGTTAGTGTTAAAGATTTTAAAATTTATTAACATACTTGATTTTCTTGTCCTATTTCACTTTGGTTTCTAACAATAAAGGTTTCTAATCTATGCCTTGACTTTGACCTTCTGATTACTCCTAATTCTAGTAATTCATTTATTTGGGTTTCAAAATCTTCTAGGTATTGATTAGTGTCTTCGATTGATGTTGTCTTAATTGTATATTCAAAATTAATAATCTCTAACTTACAAGTTAATTGGTTTGGATTCCAATATTCAAGAGGTTTTTCTCCTATAATTTCTAATTCATCCAAAGTCTGTATTATTCTTTGTAGGTCTTCTTGATTCTTAATGACCCAGTATGTTGTAATCCTCTTTTAGAATATAGTTTTATTTATTTACTTCTATCATGGTGTAGTTCTTCTCAATCTGACCAGTCTCTAATATTTAGTTTATCTCATTTATTTCTAGCTTATTTTTCCTAGCTTGTTCATTTTCTTCCTTTTCTATTTTACAAGTACAATAAGCACATTTTTCCTTGTTTATTTTACTCGTACAATATTTTTATAACAATACGAGGTCTTATAGGTACGTTTTGTGTATATACTGGAGTATAGTTTATATTTTTAGAAAGAATTACTCCGTCTCTAGATAATAAACAACTCCTATTATATCTTAACGAAAAATCTAATCCTATAACAAAGTCTGCATTTATCTTTAAATCTCTTACCCATATATGTTTTTTCTTTTAAGTGGTTTTACAAAACTCCGTAAAAGTATTTACATAGCTTATAATTTTTTTCTATGTAATATTTATAGGTATTGTATGTACCATCCATTTGCATTGATTTTTGAGGTTTAATCATTTCTTTTATCAAATGCAGAGGTATAATATACTTGTTTAATATACTCTATGTACACCCTGGGTCTATTATGCCTAATGTATTTATTTAATAGTCTTGTACTTTTATTCTAGTCAGAACTTTTATTGTACTTAACTTTTTATCATCATTGCAGTTAATCCTTATTCTAGTGAATTTATTAATTGTTCGTCGTCTTCTTGAACATTTTTGTTTTCTTGAATCTTTTGTTTTCCTTTTTCTATCTTATCCATTCTCTTTTCTAATGATATAATTCTTGATTCTAATAGTTCTATCTTATTTTCTTTATATTCTTCAAAGTCACTCCTTTTATAATCCATTTTTGTAAGTGGTATTTTTCTTTTCTATGCATTCTATACATCCTTCAACATAAGATATCTACACTTAGCTATTTTATTTTTACTTGGGAACCAGTTGCAAAGAAAACACCGATAACTATCTAATATTTTATTTCTTTCAAATTCTTTGTTTCGGTCTTTTACTATATTTACTAAAGTATAGTTGTCTATTTCATCTAGTTCGGTTATATTAATAAACACATCATTGTCTGGTTCTTTTAAATTAGAATTATCTAAACCTATTTCATTTATTAACATGTTATCTTCCGAATATGATGTTTCTCTGTCATGTGGTTCTGTTGCTTCTATACTTATTATTGAGTATATTCTTTCATTATCTGACATATATTCATCTACATTTATTAAAGTCTCCTGAAAATCTTCTACTAGTTGAGAATTTTTGATCCTATTATTATTTATTTTTTGACAACTATTTTTTAAATGTTCTATGCTTCCACACGTAAAGCATCCTAAAGTATTTTAATAATTTCTATTATTCTTATATTTTCTTACATGTTTATTTTTATATAAATATGGCTTTTTAGCTGATAATTTTCTTAAATAATACTTGTTTTTGGATAGTAATTTTGTTTATTTTTAAGCATTTTTATGTCTTCTGGGTTTTCCTAAGTATTTTTTATTGTAACTTTGATTAGTATATATATTCTTACAGAAACATGCCTTACCATGTTTTAATTGTTTTTGTATTTGAATATTTAGTATTCACCCTGGGGGCCATTTGTGTTATTCCCGTGATTTTTTTGCGATTAAAGCGCTCTTGAGACTAGTCAGGTCATTTGTGACTTGCTGGAATAGGTAGGTTGGTTCCCTGACGATTTTACGGTTTAAATTCCTTTAAATATTCTTAATCTGGGACTTACTCAGTTTATATGATCCCGAATGTCCTTTCCTTCATTTCGTTGATTCCGAAGTATCCATTACATAAAGATTCCATGTATGGGTTGTCGAAATCGGACTCTATTTCCATTTTGAGTCTCAATTATTCCGATTGAGGTCTGCTGGGTCCCAAAGCATTGCAATCGCATGGCTTTGGATAGTGTAGCCTAGGTCCCTTGTGCATTGCGATCATATGGAGGTATAGAGGTGCACCACGATCGCATAGGCGAGGGTCAGTATTCATTGCGATCGCGGGGAGGTTGGACGCGATCACGTAGGCTAAGGACTTTGGCCTATGGACTACTTAACTGGCCTGTAGCTTGGTTATGGACTTTGGCCTATGGACTACTTAACTGGCCTGTAGCTTGGTTACATACCCTGGGACTATATTTCCCTACCTGTGTGTTCAACACCAACTCTAGAACATAGTATTGTTAGGGACGATTATCACCTTTGATATGTATTGATCATACACCGACTTTGGAACATCGTAAGGTTGGGGAGGAGTATCACCTTTGATATGTATTATTCATACGGTAACTCCAGAATGTAGATCGGTTGGAGGGGATTATACTAGTGATTAGAGCTTAGTAACTATCCTCTAATTTAGGTTGGTGGGTTTAGAGCTGATCTAGGTAGGCTGATTGTTTTGTGTTCTACCTGAGGTATTGCGAATGATTAGGTTATCTGTGGCCTTTTGGGCATAGATATCCAAATACGGCTTTGTTGGATAGTTAGCGGCCTTATGTGATGCACTGTACCTTGTCGGATATAGATTTTTTAGGTGGTTTAGCAGCCCTACGTAATGATATTGTTCCCTAGCCTGGTGCTAGCCTAGGAGTGAGTTGTATTGGACTGAGATATGTAGCTCCATGTTTTCCCCTATTTGAGTCTTTACTTATCCCTTAATGGGTTCCCTCTGGGAAGTTGTGGTATCTTTTGTACGATTACTCGTTGCTCGGGACAATAGTTGGTCTAGGAGAGTATGTCCCTTGTGGCTAGGACTTGGCACCCATTCTATGGATTCCAGTTAGCAGCCTTAGACTAGTTTATCTTATTGATTCACTCGGTGTTACGAGCATGCATTATTAATTTAAAAGGTAACTGGATATTAATAAAGTATAAATGGAATTGATTTCCTATAGTTTATACATATCCACGACTGGCGGTATCAATATGGAGCTATTATTTTGCACCACCTGATCTATTTTCTCACTGGTACTTTGATTGTTGGGTGTTACCTATATGGAAGTAGTTGGGTTTCACTGTGGTTCTAATTTGCCTATTTTGATAGACTTGAGTTCCACAGAGTTATCAAATACGGGTTGAGCCCGAGTCTTTGCATTTCTGCTTTATGAGTATTGACCTCCACTGCGAGATTATGACCCAGGGAGGAGCACACGGTGACCTTCGCTACGAGATTATGAACCTGGGACTAAGCTTACGGGCACTATTGACCTCTGCTACGAGATTATGAATCGGGGAGGGGTGTACTAGAACTACTGACCTCCACTGTCATATTATGAACCGAGATTATCTCCTTTTATTGGTCGTTTCTTGTGCTGGTTACGCTGGATCTCTAGGTATGTTTCATGTTTTGATCATGATTTTCTTGTGGTCCAGTGTCTATGTTCCATACCTTGATAGTGACATTTCTTCATACCTATTAGTTGATGTTGCACACACTAATAGCCAACCTTCGAGCCGAAAATGAGGGCTACTATATCAAATGCTAAAGTATATCAATAGACAGAAGATAAATAAGTGCAGAAGTTTAAAGGAACCAATAAACTGCCCAAAAACCCGGTATCTGTGTCAAACGAACCAGTTAGTACAGAAACAATAAACCTTGACTGGATCTAATACAACTGTATCTCCATTATACAAGGAGATCAAATAAAAATGCCAAAGATGAAGAGAATCAAATAAAAGAAGGACACCAAGCTTACCTTGAATCTCTGAAGTAAAATAGGATCCTAACAAACAGCCGTCTGTATATCACGAACAAAAACCTGTACTTAGATCTGCACATGGGCAAGTGTAGTATAAATAAAAGCTGCCAAAGCAACCCGTACCCAGTAGGCTTCGAGGGTCCTACTAGGTACATAAAAATAATAAAAGCAGTAAATAACAGAGTACAAGAAAAGGGTCAGAGAAGAAAATAGTACAACAAGGGGATCTAGCTACTCAACTAAGAATCAAGTATCACATAGACTAATATCACTAGCTAATCACATAACAAGATCTCAGAAAATGAAAGAAAACGTACCTGGAATCCTTGCAAAATATATGTGAATAATAATGCATTAAATAGGAATCAAAGAATATAGGAGGAGAACATGGATAGTATACTGGTAACCTCAAGTAAAGGATGAATAAATGGATAATAAATTTAAGGCACAATATCCCACATCACATGAAGCAACAATTAACCAACAATGACAACTAAGCAGTAGAAGGAATAACAAAGTAAAGCAACTAAACCCTTAAAAGTCACCCAGAAAGAAGTGCAGCGTACACCACAAAAACACACTCTCCATAGGCCTTACATCTCAGCCAGGGTACACTATAGAAAACAAGTGCAAAAACTAACACGTGCATTAAGTAACAAGTCTTGTGTATGCATCCCCTCCGATACCCATAGGCCCAACTGGCAGAACTATGGAAGGATAAATTAAACATTCCTGGTATAACAATCTTATGTCTCCTATATACCCCTTTTGATCAGCCGCAACTCGGAGGCACGGTCCATGGTGGTGCGTCACCACATACAATTCTAATGTTATCATAACCTCACATCCCAAATATAAATATCAACATGGAACAGACAAAAGAATGGCACAGGATAACTATATCCACCTAGCTACCCAACCTAGGATGCTATTTAGTACAATTATTAAAGCTATAAGCCCAAAGATAGCCCCATAGTGCCTACCTATCGTTCGACGATAAAAAGCTACAAGTTCACAAATATTACTCTGACTGATGTGAAACAATCTCCGAATGATCTGAAACTTAGATCAACGTATTCTAAGTTCAGGACTAGGCCTAAAATTAAGCCTAAACGGGGCTTGTGGGGACCGCCTGCCAAAAGGAAACTGAATATCACCACGGGGTTCCCAACGTTATTAGGAACCCGTGCTCCAAAATTGTGCACAATTTGAGTGCGGGAAGGGCTTCAAAATAACCCAGATAGATTTGACCCTAAAGGGGTCAAAGATTCAACCTTTACGGATTTAAAGTTGAATTTCGGTGTATAATTGATAATAGAAGCAATGTGTATTTAAATAACAAAGGATTACTCGAAAAAGAAAAGGATTATGGGATGATTTTATCAAATTCAAATCTTGGTGCCATTAGTGTGAAAACTAAGGATTTGAAGAGTTTACATACATAATTAGAAGAATAAACTTACCAAATCGCATAGAAGTTGAAGAAAAAAAGGCGGGGAATGTGCTCAGCCTTGGGATGAAGATTGGGAGAAGATTTTTGCTCAAAAATGGGTTGAAACGAAGTAGGTTTGCTGAAATAATAAATTGGGGGAATGCATGGATTTATATATTGATTTAAAGCAATTATAAGGGATCATGACGTGATCCCAATCGTGATGGCGCAACTGCAGTTCTACTGCAAAATTTTCAGGATTTTCAATCAAGGCCTCGGAATTGAAACTGAGTCTAAATTTTACAAACCATATACGAATTTTGAGTGGAAAATATATTTCAAACTCAAAAAAATGATGAAAGTGACATCGTAGGTCATTGAGAAAAATGACCCCCTGTCCAAGCTTTAACCAAAACTATGAAATTTTCCAACTTTCTGTAAAATAACTCAAATCAAGCACGAACACCTTGGGAAGTGTACCAAGGGTTAAACTAGCCTGAATTTACCATTCCAAAGTTGATGGAAGCATCATAATTCCAATCTGACATCCCGAGCATCAATTTACCACCCAAGCTCTACTTTAGACCTTAAACTTAACTAGAATCCGCAGCATAAATTGCAAACGAAAACTCCAAAACACAAACTTAAGGCCGATCTTTACTCTACTTGGCATTTCGAAGCTAATAGAATTGTCAAAATTTGATTCTGATCTCGTCTTGAAGAAAAATTGACTTTGGTCAATGAGTACTTAGTTTTAGGCTCTAAAATAGGCAATTTGAGATATTTCTCAACCAAGTCGCCAGGGATCTAAACTACCAGTCCTAGAAAGTCATAAATGACTTAGGGAATCTATTAAAATGCTTTAGAATGCAAAACATTACATACTTATCGTAAATGACCATGAGGGTCATTACAACATCTAATACTAAAAGGACTTTCATCCCCGAAAGACAAGTAAAAATAAGAAATAAATGGGAAGAGAACATACCGGACGCCTCAAACAGTTATGGATACTGCTTTTGCATCTCATTCTTGATCTCCCAAGAAGCTTCCTCGACCGAACAGTGCCTCCACCCCACCTTAACCACTGGAATCTCCCTAGGCCTCAACTTTCTCACATCCTTAGCCAGTATTTTCACAAGCTCCTCAACAAAGGATAAGTTCTCATCCATTTGAACTGAATCCTCCCGAATGACATTAGAGTCATCAGCCATATACCGGCACAACATCGAAACATGGAATACAGGATGAACTGTAACAAGCATAGGAGGTAAGGCTAACCTATAGGAAATATCACCGACTCTCTCCAAAATCTCATATAGTCCAATATACCTTGGACTAAGATTTCCACACCGACCAAATCTCATCACGCCGTGCATAGGAGATATCTGCAGAAACACTCTA
Source organism: Withania somnifera (assembly GCA_039654485.1). Classification (NCBI taxonomy): domain Eukaryota; kingdom Viridiplantae; phylum Streptophyta; class Magnoliopsida; order Solanales; family Solanaceae; genus Withania; species Withania somnifera. The sequence goes on from JBDJHY010170427.1 coordinate 11,493, forward strand.
TCACCAACCCTAAAATCTAAGGCACTCAGCCTACAATCAGTGTAGCTCCTTTGCCTACTTTGGGATGCCCTCAACCTATGCTGAATCAACTGAACCTGATTAAAAGAATCATGCAACAAGTCAATAGACTGGACTCTAATCTCAAAACCATCAACCAACCAATAGGAGATCTACACCCCTACACTATGGGAAGACGAGATGGAGAGAACTTCTAAATGGAGGTTAAAGAATGGACGCACTCTATGAGTTCTTTAGTATAATAATCCAACTTCTTACAAAACCCAAAAATTAACATAGTCACAACACTTCTGAGTGCTACCATTGAATATCAACGTTCCTATAAACCAACTCAAGCTACACCTACCAAACACTTACGCCGCACCCACTATACTGCCATACCTAGTGAGACCCCAACTCTCCATGATATTATAATGACTAAACCAAGTATCACCAAACCAATTCTCACAAAAATAGAAACACCATACTCGAACTGTGGGGGACAATGCTTAGATGGAACAAAATATTACGCCCAGCTAACAAGATCCTCTTCGAAGCAACAAAACTCTTGCTACTGGCCCATACTACTAATAAGCAACAGCTTCACCACTGCAACTACTCTACTAAGTCTCACCACATAATAATAGACCACTAAACCATGCTATAGTTGAATTATACATATGATAGGGGTAGAGCTCACAATAAGAAATTCCTCGCGATACTCCACTTTACATCCCTATCTCATCAACTCTAAAAAATCTAACCTATAAACCTATCAACCAATCACGACTCTGACATACTAGATAGTTGGACAACAACTCCACAATCTATTATACAGAAATCATTCCCATCACAAT
>JBDJHY010170438.1:0-10149 GCA_039654485.1 Withania somnifera
CGGGGGGTAAACCAGTACTGTCACAGGGGTAAGGAATGGTAAATACGAAGTTAGAGGGGAAATGACATTTCCTTAAAAAAGAAAATACAGTATCCACAGATAAACTGCTTGCGGTTCTTTGGACCAACAAATCATGATTATCAAAGAAATTTTGAGGAATGGTTAGAGTCAAAAAGTTAGGATCATTGTTACCTACATGATAGACTTCTGCCTCACCTACTAGAAGAAGGAGAAACATAAGGGGAAGACACATTTACTGGTAAACTAAGGAAGAATTGAAGAGGTATGCTGTGAAAGAAGTAGAGAAGAGAAATTTTTTTGCGAGTAAAGGTTGCAGAATGACGGAAAGAAGAGTCAGAACAGAAATTTATAGCCTGGAATTATAATTTCAAAATACCCACTTATGACAAATAAATGGAAAAATGGAATAATCATAATGATGTCGCTATGAAATGATGGTACATTGAATATCGTGTGTTATCCAGGTACAAAAGTACCAGAAAGGGAGAGTTAATCGAGGGATTGATAAAACGTGTAAGAAAAGAAGGAGAAAGAATCGAAATTGCAAAAATGAAAAGGCAGGAAAACCAGACGAAGTGAAATCCCGTCCATTCCGCTCTATAAAAGCTATACTTCAGATTACGAGTACAAAACTCGTACTGGCCTTACAGGGTCAAGGGTAGATAATGTCAATCTAAGAATTATATTGACCTTGGAGAACTTGAGACCAAGAAAAACTATCCATCTCAGACGAATGGTATTGAAAATGAAGCCAGGTAACAAATTGCGACCTCGGTCAAATCGCCTCAAAAGTAAGCATGTCGAAATAATTTCATAAAAAGTGCATAGTTCACCTTGGCATGTAATTATCTAATTATTACCATTATTCTACACTAGTATCCCCCTCTGAAAGTTGAGATGCATGTTTACACTATTCGACTGAATCAAATAGAGAAGGGTTGTGCTATATGTACTAAAGATATATACTACATCTACTGTAGAATAACTGTAATAATTAGATAATTACTGTCTTGGATAATTCCTATTTTAGATAATTACTATTAACAATTAGATAACTATTGTGGATACCGTTGAATAAAGGTAGTAATTAGTATTAATGCATTTAAAGTGGAAATTACCACAGCGGAGGTTACTCCATGATTTTAGCGCCCACTAAAGTGGCTGTTACAAGAGATAGGGATAAAAGTCAGAAAGAAGGAATGCAAAGGTAGCAATGATATTTACAATGTATATTCATATACACTTCAAAATCTCTTTTTTAACTTAAGCATCGGAGAATTACCCCGGGGACCACCCTGGGATCTGTTTTGCAGGTGTTTATTCTAGATCCATCGCTACTATCCATTATTGCAAGGTAGATTTATTAGTAGATTTGTTGGTGATCTTTTGAGATTCATCATCTACTAAATATACTAAAGATATATTAAACATATTAAGAATATATACTAATAATATATACTATATATTAATGATATATACAAACTATGTTAGAGGTATATACTATATATTTAAAGATATTTATCTATTATATACAAAAGATATATACCAAATGTATATATACATATATATACTAAAAATATATACTAAAGTCTAAATATACTAAGGGATATATACTAGATATACTAAAGATATAATCTAAATATAGAAATATATATTAAGTATACTATATTAAATATATATTAAACATATTAAGAATACATACAAGATATACTAAAGATAAATATATAAAACATACTAAAATATATATACTAAAGATATATATTATATAATAAAAGAAGAAACAATATCGGGATAAAAATGACTCAGTGAGCCACTTTATTAATAATATTGAAAGAATAATTCAACACTTAATACATCTCTTCAATCATCCTATTTAATCCATCAACATTAACACTATGATCAATCGCACTGGTCAAAATCAACAAATTCATATCTAGGACTTGTTTCTACTGAAGGATGCGCTGATAATAGTTCTTCGATTTCTTCTTCTTCTCGATCTGGAACCAATCATTTATTTTTTCGTTCCGATTGGATCCAATAACGGCATACTAGTACATTTATTGCATTTCTTCCCAATGAATGTCGATGGTATCCAATTTCCTGTCGTCCTTGGCTGAATGCGCTCTCTGATACAACTGTTGACATTGAAATATTCATGACGTCCCTGGCTAGTGCTGATAAAATTGGAAAAAACTTGCTTGTTTCACCTTCCACCATTCCAATGGGTTAACTTTCATACTAATTTCCTTGGGAGCCTGCAACAAATAAAGATTAAGTTCATCCCTAACTCCTCTCCGTAAGGTAATCGATATTCTACTATAAAATCTTGTCTTAGTAAAATCAGGCATAGCATGCGTTGACCTTTTGAAAGATGATGATAATGACTCTGCAAAATTTGAAGACTCATCAGATTGTCTTAGTAAAATCAGGCATCAGATAATGTTCATATAAATATTTCAAGTGTTGATTCGCCAGTTATAGCCCCAAATAGTTGAAGCTCTTTGTCATGTATAATTTTTAAACTTGTATAAAGCATTGTACAATATTCAGACATTGTTGCTTATTTTAAAGAAGAATTTAATATAGCATCAATTAAGTAAATGAGGAAAATTGATAAAAAAATATTTTTAAAATCTTTTAAACATTGCGCCAATAGCATCTTCGAAATCGCATTTAGTCTTATACTCAGAAAGCGATAGAGATATTTCAGCTACATCAGGTATAATAGAACAAATAGCGGGATAATATTGAGACAAAAGTACGTTAGTGGCATTGTAAGATGTTTCTAAAATTAGCTCTACTTCTTGAATTAGGTTCCAATCCGAATTTTGTAACGTACGCTTTTTGTGATTGGAAAAATTGTTAAAAGTAGCACTAATGGGCTTCCTATATTTGTAGCAAGTTTTTAAAAATAAATAAGTTGAATTCCACCTAGTTTCTATTTTTTTGGGGCATTAATTTAGGTTTCAGCTTAAACTGCGCACATTTTACTTTAAATTCTACAAGTCTAACCCTTTTATTGTTACCTTGAATAAATTCTACTACAATTCTTAGTTTTTCAAGTATAGATTCAAAGAAAGCAAGGCCGTCCTTAACAACTAAATTATATAAATGATAAATAAACCTAATATGAAAAATAACTTCAGGTGGTGGAGAAAGTGATCTTTTTAACGTCTCAATAGCGGTGGTGTTATTAGATGCATTGTCAAAAGCTACACATAAAATCTTACCATTCAGATTATAATAGTTAGCAACTTTAGTAATTGTTTTTGAAATAAATTATGCATCATGCCTGCGACATCATATAGAAAAGCTAAAATTCGTTTTTGAATTATACAATTACTATCAATATAGTAACAAGTAATGGTTAAATAATAATTCCTATTTATAACACGACCAAGATTAGAAGTTAGAGAAACTCTACATGGAAAATTAAGAAATAGGGTACGTAAATAAAATGCATATTGTCTGTGTAATCTAAAAAAATCTGATTGACATGTACTTCTATGAATTCCGATAACTATTGAATTATAAATTCTTTGTATATACAAACAAATGCATCAGAAGAATCAAAAGTGAAAGGCAAACAACCTACATCTATCATTTTTTCTATTTCTAAAAGTTCATGTGCTTTATTATAATTTTGAATTACTTTACCGATATTAGAATTTAATTTACCGTGTTTCAATTCGTGTTCCTTAATTATCAGTTATTTTGGCTCATTCTACTTTATGTTTAGTTCTACAATGTCTATTCAAGGTACTCATCTCCCTTGCATTACCCCCCTCTTATGCAAAAGTACTTGCTTAAAACTAACACATCTAACGGTCTCAGTTCCTATTATATCTTCAGAAAATTTTCATACAACACTAGTTTTTCTAGTAGGTCTAGGAGGATTAGAAGCAAAATTAACAGATTGAATTATCATTATCATCATCATCATTATAATTAAACTTGGCAAGATTAATATTAGCATCCCCTTCTAATTCATTATCTTCTTTTATTCCGTAATTTTATTGTAACTCGACATAATTCATATCATGCATACCTACATCCCCACGATATTCAAATTCTTGTTCAAATTCACTAGTAATATTAGATGGAGTGGCAGGCATACAATTATAATTCTAGTACTAACTAAACCTCCAGCGAAAGCGAAACCTATTTTTTTCTTGTTACAAGGACTACTTCAGCAACACAAATTTTTTTGACACTTTTACCCATTTTTCTTAGTCTATCCATATTAAAAATTATAATAGTAAAATTTAAAAGCACAAAAATAATATAATTATAAATAATAAATAAATTAAAAAACTCAAAAATTAAAAGTAAGAGATGACACGATTATACCAAATTGCCGAAGTAATTGATCAATTGAACACTTGAAAGTTGATAATTTTTACTAGATCACTTGATGTTGCTAATAATTGATAAATAATAAATTAAAAAATTAATTGAGAACAATTAAAACACTTTTTAAGGAGAGATTGAGAAAAAACTATTGTGAAAATTAAAGTGGTATTTATAAAAGAAAATTGAAATAAATTTTATTTTATCTTTAAATAAAGGCAATTTTGCTCATTTTAGACTATTGGGAAACAGTAAAAAATTGGCCCAACGGTCAAATAGCCTAATCCCAATGACTGTATCAATTGTTTAAAAAGAAAATACTAGGCCGGTCCGGATTTGCTGAACCGGATCGAACGGATCGATTACTCTTTTGGTCCGTTCTGGTTTCTGTTAGGCGCGTCCAGTCCCAAGAAAATCGGCCCATTTAACACCTAGTAAAGTTAATATCATTAGGGTAGATTATTTTGCACATTATTTATGTTTATGAAATTTGTGTTGGATTATTGTTTGACTTCTGTTTAAGATGTCATTGCGAGCATGCAAATGACGTTTATGTAGGCTTGTAATGATTGTTAAGTTGATTGCAATTTGATATCTCAAATATCTAATGTACTGAGGCAGCCTGGAGCTTGCTGATATCAATTTAATGGTTGTGGTTTCAATTAATACGTCCTCCATCGTTATTTTTTAATGTAGTCCGTTGCTTTTCATAAAGCGACGAGGCATTTTACCACACATAATGACTATATCACTTTTTTGTCATTTTTTTATTTAAAAAAACCACGCATTACTAGGACTTGTATTGTTATTGTATCTTAGTGTATATTGAGAAAGAAATTCTTCTTACAATTATTTGTTTGCATGAAGCCATTTTGCTTCGAATGGAAGAAAGACGTTCTTTCATCAACTGGGGTGGTCTTTCGTGTGTGTATATATATATATATATATATATTATGTATATATGTGTGTGTATGTGTATGTGAAAGAGCTATGAAAAGAGGCACAGAGCTGAAGCAAGTAAATCATGTAAACTAATAAAAAATGTAGACATGCTGAAAATCATGTCAAAGCTGTAAAGATCACGTTGAAATCAATTCAAGTAAGCAGTTTAGTTTAAAACTAATTGGGAGTTTGTATTAACTGACATGTGTCATGTGAGCACATGATACCTAGAGTCTTGGACCTACACCAAAAAGAGCCCCTTATACTTTGTCAAGGTATAAAGGTAATATGAAAGATGATCGATTATAAATGCCACTAGAGCAAATCACTTGGGTATCTTGTATAACCTATGCGGGCAATATAATTTGAGGAATAATCCTCTAGGTGCTAATAATCCTCTCAAAAATATGAAAGTACAGTTAGACTCATATTTAATTGTAACCTGTAACATTGTTGATTCATCAATAACATAATAAAATCATGTAATTTATGATACTTGACGAAATTCTTGGTCATGGGATTTAAATATCCAACACTTGAATTTGTAGTAATTAGACATGTAAAGACTGAACAAAAATCATGGATTTTCATGGGATTTTCGTCTAGTTTAGGGAAACACGTAATAAATCATGGCAAATCATGCTTGTTACGGAAATTATGCTTGAAAACTTGTAATTATAGTACAAATCATAAATCATCAAAATTAGGTAATTTAACCCTAGCCCTTAACAATTTACTATCCATATTGAAAGTATTTTTGGACGTGGGGATGAAAGGGATCCACCACTAAATAAACTGCGTACCTGGGTAGGATTTATCCCTGAAGATCTTGAGGAATCCTGAAGGTTTAGAGAAGGAAATTCTAGCCTTGAGAGAAGAACTTGAATGCTTGAACTTGTCTGACTTGTGTGAATTTAAAAGGTGAAATATCTTCTAAGTGTTGGGGTATTTATATTAACCCTTGGAAATATTAAAATGACGTAGTATTGATATTTAATGAGTTCGAAATTACAAATAATCCCTTAGAATTTTGGATAAAAAATGACTTGGGCCGTTTCACAGACTGTTCCACGATCTATGATATCATTCCACAGTCCGTGGGATCACTAGTAGTACTGTAGGGAAGTTTGGTCCGGTTCTAGATGAGTTCTATCAAGGACCTCATGATCCGTCATCCTATTCCATGGTTTGTGGAATGGGTCATGAAGCGTGAAAGATTGAAAATTTAATCAAGTGTTGAATAGCTTTCACGATAGGTTGTACGGTTCGTTAAATCATTAAGCGGGCCGTGAAATGAACCTTAAAACTTGGATCCTTCACTAGTTCAATTCCATGATGGGTCTCATGATCCGTGAACCCATTTCATGGTCGATGATCCCCTCGTGAACCTGAACCTGCAATATTTTCCAAAATTTCATAAGTACAAAACTTAATATTGGGTTTCTAATCATGATACATGAATGGGGTAAGCAGACATAAAAGTGATATTTGACACAATAACGTAATTCTGATACAGAAATTGAACATGCATGGGTTCATATAATGGGATTGAAGCTAAATATAGTTGAACATGAGCACTATGGCACAGATACACACAATTTAAACATGATAAGGATGACATGAAGGTAGATAAACTGTAGGAGACAACTGAAAGGAAGAAATTTAATTACCTTTTATTCTTCCTGAGCTAGAAGGAAAAAGATAAGGATATCTAGTAATCATATCAGCTTCTTATTCCCATGTACCACCCTCTATTGACTGATTTACCATAAAACATTGATCGAAGCAATCTCCTTGTTTTTTAACTTGTAAACTTTCCTGTCCAAAATCTCAACTGGAACCTTTTCATATGATAGTCGATCCTTGATTTCAATTTCTTCAATTAGAAATATGACTGAAGGGTCTCCAAAGAAATTCTTCAATAAGGAAACATGAAATACGGGATGAACGGATGTCAATGCTACTATAAGATCAAGTATATAGGCCATCTTGCCCACTCTCTCCAAAATCTTGTAAGGACTTATATATCGGGGACTGAACTTCCCCTTTTTGCTAAATATCTTAACTATCTTCATTGGAGAAACCTTCAAGTACACCTAATCGTCAACTTCAAACTCAAGATCTCTCTTTTTAACATCAGCATACGATTTCTGACAACTTTGGAATGCCTTCAGAAGCTCTCGGATTAGCTGAACTTTCTAAATAACTTTATGAATTGAGTCTAGCCCTATCATTGTAGCCTCACCTACCTTAAACCAACCTATTGGAGATCTACATCTCCTTTCATACAATGCCTCATAAGGTGTCATCTGAATGCTAGCATGGTGACTGTTATTATAACAAAAATCAATTAAAGACAAACGAGCATCCTAATTACCTTTGAAATTAATGACACATGCCCTCAACATGTCCTTTCAAGTATGAATTGCTTGATTACCAGACCGTTTATCTGTGGATAGAAGTTTGTATAGAGATGAAATTGAGTACTCATACCTTTTTGGAAAGACCTCCAAAACTGATAAATGAACTGCGTACCTCTATCTGAAATGATATCTAATAGAATACCATGATATTTGATAACATTCTCAATGCAGGGTTTAGCATCGTGCTCAGCTGCATAGGTAGCTCTGACCGACACAAAATAAGCATACCTAGTCATCTTGTCCAAAATAACCAAAATAAAATCATGCTATGTCTTGGTCCCGGGTAAGCCTATAATAAAATCCATGTTGATCACTTCCCACTTCCAAGCCAGAATGGTAAAGTTCTGAGTCAACCCTTCTGGGTGCTAGTGTTCAACCTTGACTTGCTGATAATTGGGATACTTAGCATCATATTCCTTTATATCCCTCTTCATGTGGTTCTATTAATATACCTCTCTCAGGTCTCATTACATCGAGGTGGTACCAGGATGAACAATGCACTTGGTACCATAAGCCTCTACTAATATCTTCTCTCTCAACCCATCAACATTTTGAATACATAGTCTTCCCTGATAACTGAGTACCCCATCTCCCCCTTGGGAGAAAGATTGCACTTGTTGCTCGTCCACTCTACCCATCAACTGGGTATAATATTGGATCTACGTCTTGCCCTGCTTTAACCTCAACTACTAATGAAGACTTGGAAGCATTCTGTATAGTCAAACGATCGTTATCTAACTCAACCAATCTGAAACCCAACTGAGTAACCCAGTATACATCTTTAACCAACTCTTTTTTGTATCCTCAACATGAGTGACACTACCCATGGACAACCTTTTGAGAGAATCTTCTACAATATTAGCCTTGCCCATATGGTAAAGCAAAGCTATATCATAATATTTCATAAGCTCAAGCCATCTTCTCTAATCAACTCTTTTGACTTAAAACATGTTGAAGACTCTGGTGATTTGAGAAAACATTGACATGAACTCCATAGAGGTAGTGCCTTCAAATCTTCAAGGCAAACACAACTGCTGCTAACTCACAGTCATGAGTACGATAATACTTCTCATGCACTTTGAGTTGTTCGAAAGCATATGCAATAACTTTACCGTTCTGCATCAACACACATTTGAGTACAACTCGAGAAGCATCACACTAAACCACAAAACCTCTACTACCCTCTGGCAGGGTCAACACTAGAGTTAAAGTCAAACTATCTTTCAATTTTTATAAACTCTTCTCACAACTATCTGGCCACTGAAACTTTACCTTTTTCTGAGTCAACTTGGGAATGGGGCATCAATAGAATAAGATCATTAATAGATCTCATATAGTAGTCAACTAACCAAAAAACTTCAAATCTCCAAAAGAGTGTTGGGTCTAGGACAATTCTTCACTGCCTCTATCGTTTGAGCGTATACCTGATTGCCCTCACTAGAGAAAACATTCCCCAAAAATTCAATGGACTTCAACAAGAATTCACACTTTTAAAACTTGGGAAAGAAGTATTCATCCTGAAGAGTTTGTAACACAACTTTCAAATAGTTTGCATACTCCTCTTTACTCCTGTAGTAGATTAAGATATCATTGATGAACACAATCACGAACGTATCTAGTTATGACTAAAATACCTTATTCATGAGATCCTTAAAGATTGTGGGAGAGTTGGTTAGTCCAAAAGACATTTTAACTCAAAGTTACCATACTGAGTCCTGAAGGTGTCTTTGGAATGTCCACTCCCTAACCTTGAGTTGATGGTGGTCAATCGAAGAGAAATGACTAGCCCCTTGTAGTTGGTCAAATAGGACACTGATCCTTGGGATAGGATACTTGTTCTTATTACCTTATTCAATTATTGGTAGTTAATGCACATACAACGAGAACTATATTTCTTTCTGAAAAAGAGAACCGGAGCACCATATTAAGACATACTAGGTTGGGTAAAGCCTTTATCAAGAATGTCCTTCAACAGCTCTTTTAATTTGTTCAACTCTGTTGGAGTCATTCTATAAGGAGAAATAGATATAGGCTAGCTATCTGGAAGGAGTTCTATGCCAACGTTAATCCCCCTGTCGAGAGGAACTCCGGGTAGATCCTCAGGAAAAACTACAAGGAAATCTTTGACTATAGGGACTGACTGTAAACTAGAGTTTTTTTTTTTTTTGAACCCTTAACCATGACTAAATGGTATAATAACCCTTTATAAATTATCTTTCTATCCTTAAGGTATGATATGAAATAACCCTTAAGAGTTATATAACTGACTGACCACTGTAGAGATGGTTTGTTAGGAAACTGGAATTTGACCACTTTGGTTAATCAATTGTAGCATATCCTTCATATAACCAGTTTATACCAACTTCGATGGCATCTAAGGCATTATTTAATTATCTCCCTAATAGAATTAATT
>JBDJHY010170459.1:0-12345 GCA_039654485.1 Withania somnifera
CTGTACAAACCTAACACTCTATATTAGCTCATGGAAAATGGTTAAAAACTAGTATAGATCCTCAGTCGACCCACACAAAAATTGTGGTAAGTCCATTATTCTAAACCTCTCATACCTCCACTACTGCTTATCTGACATATCAGCAATGATTGTACCTATAGTCCCTTCCTCTAGAATATGGAACACAAGAACTTAATATACAATCAGTGTCTATCCTATGGACCACTAAACTACTGACACCTATTCAAAAAAAAACTAGACCTCGAGTGGCTTACCTACATGAAATGGAACCACTGATGTATGGTCTAATGGATCATGAACTCTCGAAATAGCATGTTAATATAAGGTCTCTTCCCCAGCCCTAGTCTGCAACACCTAGGGTATACCACCCTGTGCCATGATCTCCAACAACCCCAAAACCCTCAATTATATGTCCTACAACAATGGGGCTACCATGTGATCCCAAGGAACCTACTCCTCAACACTATCAACCTGGGATTAGGGGAAGCTTCCCTGAATCCACCTCTGACTAGGGATGCTCCCCTAGCCTTGCCCCTAGCTCTAGATCTAGCCCGGCCTCTACCTTTTGAAATAGGCACTGGAATAGTAGGATCATCTCTATCAACTACAGCTCTAGTTCTCACCATCTGTTAAACAAAAAAATGCAAGGACTCAGCATATATGAATCAACCACGCCAGATAGAAATAAAAGAATGAAGAGATATTTTCTTATAGTTCTATAGCCTCTCGAAGATAAGTATTGGACGCATATGTACCTATCTGTGAGAATCTGTTAGACTTGACTTGTTTATAGTGGGACCTATGATCTGGGGCTCTGATACCAACTTGTCACGACCAGAAAATTGGACGTGATGGCACCTAACTTCCCAAAACCAATGGGTCAACCAAACTAACTATAACCAAGGTAAAAAGAAAATGGAATACATACAACACATAATTATGGAAACCATAATAGTATACATATATAAATACCCTAATGATCATGTTACCACTATATTATAAAACACTACTAGATTCTTTACAAGAAGTTCAAATGTCTAAGACATATACTTTATAAGTTAAAGACACTAGAAAGTAAAGATAAAGGAGAAGTCCTCAGCAATTGATGGAGACACAATTAGGTACCTCTAAATCCTCAAACTACTTATGGACTGATGGGAGATAGAGGGAGTTTCTAAGTCTGAGAATCAACACATGCACAAAAGTGCAGAAAAGGAAGGAGTAAGTACAAAATAATGGTATTCAGTAGTGTCCTCGGCTGGTCTAATTATAAGAGAATATAAAATCCCCCAACACCCAACTGATCCTCTGATATACTACAACCTACAACAGTTACATACTAATACAACATCCCAGTCAAAAGTATAAAACAGTATGCATGAATTCGGATAGGTATTCAATACCCTCAGATACAAAACACAAGTAAAAAACAAAGATCACGTGAAATCATCTAGAGTCCAGACTATTACAAATCATCATCAAATAACAGATAATCACACAAAATTTGTCAATATCAGATAATCCTAAGGAATGAATCAATATCATATGATCTCAATGAATCAATCAATATTAGATAATCACAATGAATCAGCCAATATGGACAGATAATTAATGTCGCATATCAAATGAAATCAATGCATAATGCAAGTGGCTCAATGCATATCCATCTCATGTACACATATACTGGCATTTATTTATGTATCATTTTAGGACCTATGGCGGACTTGTGAGGTCCATGACCTCCAGTATAGGCCTCAGACAAATAAGATCCTCAGACTGTCTATACACCTCCCAGACATCTAGAACAAACCTCAAATTATCCATCCAGATCAGATAGTTGGAAAAGACCTCGAATGTTCTGTCAAGTCTTTTCCCATAGTTCACAAGATATAGTCTTAGTCGCATATTCAATTATTACAAGTGAGTAATTATCGTGTACATATTATGGTAATATCACAGTTTTCAAATCTTAAATCAACAATCTCGGCCTCTCATGGGCATTCATTTTCAAGAACATGTTTTATCTCTCACCTTAGCCTCATGAGCATTACAGTTCCTTTAATTGTACATGTATCAATAATTTATCAAGGAAATCTCAACAACAGGTATATAATTAGGCCCAAAATTCCTCATCAAGACATCATTTCAAATTATATTCGTCAAATCAAGTAATTCATAATCCAAATTAATCTTATGGTACAACTATTTCGTCAAGAATTCATATTAGTTCTAACTTTCTCATTTTAGACCCAATGTGTTTGATAATATAAAATCAAAGTACCCATTCCTTCAAAATTACAACCAACTAGCAAGCAATATTTAACACTTCATAGAATACAAAATAAACCTCAACTTGCCTTATAAGTGAAGAAAATATCTCAAACTTGAGTTTTGTTCTTCCTTTGAGCCTCCAAACGAGAATAATCTAGTTAAAACACAGTATACATGAAAATTTGAAAATCGATACCCATATTCTATTATTATGGAGTTTTACCCAAGAGAATGGGTCAAAATAAAAATTTTATTCTGAAAATATGTTACCCAATACTTGGGAAATCTAGATATCAAGTTTGGTTGGAAACCCAACTCAATTCATGGTTCAAATCATTGAAATAGTATTTTAGAGTTCATTGAATTTCCTCATTTTTTCCATTGAAAATTATGATTTCCAAGTTAATTCATTTTTAAATGCAAGAAATAGTGCTAGAAATCATTACCCAGAAGTTTAGACTTGAAATCCCACTTTGATATTTCCAAAATATAATAAAATCTCCCTTGGTATGTGAAAATATGAATAAATTGGATGAAACCAAAAAATCCCATATTTATACTAGTGGAGATCGTTAAATCGGTTAAAATAGTTAATTTATCAATCCTGTCCAATTTAACAGACCAAATGGATGATTTATCAACCACCGATAAATTGGTCATTTGGATAATTTGTCGGCCATGATAGATTTGTCAGCCAAAATGACAAATAAATCGGTCAAAACAACAGTTCCATAGAAAGAAAAAACAGTTGTTTCTTTCAACTTAGAATAGACCCTAAGGATTTTCTTGGCACCCTATGCACACAAAAAATATATGCAAATACACTAAATTTGATGTTCCAAACTCAATGGTACTATTAAAACACAAGTTCTAGGTCTTTTTGACTTACTACCCATTAAGGGTCTAAAAACTAACTTTTCATCAAAAAGGTCAAAATGCTCCGGAGGCCAACAGAATATGAATGAGACCTAATTCTAGGCCAAAACTCACCTCCAGAATCCAACAGGACCATCCAATTTTCATTTTAGGTACTTTAAGTCTGAATGTGGACCAAAGTCAACCATTTCCTTCAAACTCAACTTTATCCAATCAAACCCCTGAAAATCATCATGAAAGGGCTAAAACATAAAACAAAGGTCCTACTAGACAAAATGAAACATTTCGGAGCTGATAGAACTGATGGATTTTTGTTTTGAAGTCCAAACTTCGAAGGAGTCCTCGAGTTCCATATTTCACACTTTAAAGCTCTAAAACTCAAAATTTCAAAATCTTACTCAATAACCACTCCGTTCTCGAACCAACCATGGAATTAAACTTAGTTTGAAAAACGCAACGAAAGAAGGGATTAAACTATCAAAATGCATAGAAAATGAGAAAATGACCTTGAGGGTCATTACAATAAGGTGAAAACATCACAATTAACTCACTCATAATGGTGCCATTCTTTAGCATAATTATTTCATGGAGTTTAAATTGTCCAATTTGATCCCAAATCAATCCAGACTCATTAAAGAGAAACCCAACTAGTATAGTGTTACAACCTGGAGTCACCCTTGGAAGTGACAAAGCATCCATAGCCAGTAAGTTGCCCTAGTAGCCTTGGATGGACCATTGGCTCATGCATAACTCTAACACTCACAATCAGCGGAAGAAATTTATAAATAAATCATAAAGTAATCGTCCATTTGCATGAATAAATAATAAGTATAGAAATGAATAAGAAAAACCTAATTCCAATTTTCTATCTCAACATCTGAAAGCCACTACAAGCTGAACCTCAAATGCTAGAACAACTCCTCTAGATAGATGAAATACAATAAAATGAATAACTCTTAATATCTCAGCTATAATAAAAGTAAATGAATGAAATAACATCAGCTCTGTTTCCCAAATCAAATAGGGAACTCACCAACTTTTATTTCTCTTAAGAATGCAAACAATTCAACCGCGAACGTTTGACTAGATGGCTTGACCTACATGATAAATAACATACAGCACAGAGTATGTGATCAGTACATTGAATATACTAAGCATGCAGGAAGGTAACATGAAAAGCAAAAATCAATATGCTCAAGAACACTCTATATATAGCATGATCTTGGTTATGCAATGCATGAACAATTCTGACTCTGAATCTCAACATTGAAAGGCAATAGTATCATTTATTAATAAACCTCTCTTCTATGGCAACCCAAGCTGACTGGCCATAATTACGTTAATATACATTATACTTATCATTACTATGTTATACATTTCATATTAAACAAGTTGGTGCATTTAAATCGTCAATTATTTAAAAAGAACTTCAAACTTGATCATAATTAATGAACTCATAAATAAAGTAAAATTGACAATTCTCTTAGTTATGAAATGGAAAGCTTGACTTTGAACTACAAACATCAGCATATAAAACTTAAGCAACCTGACAATTTATGACATAGACCTTTACCTTTTCAAAATACAAGAAAAAGACTCAAAAATCATCTGTAAACCTCATTAGTTTTAATAGGAAAAAATTTACTTAATTTAAACCATCTTTCAAAAACTGACACATGACACGCTAGAAGGTTCTATAACTAACATAGAAGACCATGTAAGCAGCCATGAAATTCAACCTGCATCCTAGCTAATGGGTGCACTATGTCCCACCACAACTACAATACATATGAAGTAATCTAGTGGATCAACTAAGCCTGGTTTATCATAATAATGTCATTTTGGCTTATGTCATCCTATGATTGGCAACATAGTTATGGGATCGGGTCTTTCAACCTAATCCATTCAGTGCTAATTTTACTCTGAAAACATACACCTGATCATGTCTTGACCAGTTAAAATAATTCTTAAGTAGAAACTGGTCAAATTAACATGTCTTAGCATTTTTCATGAAATCTGTCAAATTCGTTCAAATTTTTATTAAATCATGCTAGAGCCTATAATTTAGGAAAATTTTTAATGTCTCTTTAGTTTAATATTTCATAATCAAGAATTACCCATTATTTATGCAAAAAAATATGACTTCTTGATCTAAACCAAGTTGATTCTTCAATTTCAGATAGCTTGTGGAAATCTTAACACTTAGCACATAAAAAGGAATTCTTACTCTTAAAATATTGACAAGTAAAGAAACCAACAAAATCATATAAGATATAAGTCATGTCATGAAAATGTAGTAATACTTAGTAAATATTAAATGACATCAATAAACACAATAGGAGAAGAATTCTCAACCTAGGGAGTATATTTAATAACCCTAGTAAGATCTTATTTAAGATTTTTAATTTAAAAACTTGGGATTTGGGCACAAGGGATGGAAGGGATCCCTTGTTCATTAGCCCGCATACCTGGAATTGACGATCTTAAGGTTGGAATTGAAGAGGATCTGCCCTTGAAATCCTAACCTTTAACACTTAAAGAAGAAGAGGGGATCCGTGCTTTTCTTTTCTTGTTTATACATATACATTATGAGCCCAAAATGATAGCATGGTCTATTAAAATGTGGTAAGTGTCTAAAAAGCCCTGATAAAATGAATTAAAAAGGAATCTGACATCTTTCCACGATTTGTATCACGAACCGTCATCTAATTTCACAAATCATAGAACAATCTGTGGAAACATCCCCATACTTGGAACAATGGGTGTATTCCAAGGTTCTATTTCATAATTCGTCATATTGCATGGCGAATAGTCATCTTAGATGATGAATCTTCAAACAACTTCCATGATCCATCAAAATAAAACAGTTTGATAATGTTTCACTAAAACGGTCATAACTTCCTACTCCGAACTCAAAATGAAGAGTAGCTTATTGTATTGGAAACAAGACTCATAAATCTTTACTTTGATAGGTTATGGGTCATATGAATTGTCATTCCCCAAGCTTAACCCCTAGGGGGGGACTGGCATCCTTGGCTATTAAGTTGTCCTAGCAACCTCAGAAGAACCACTTGGATCATGTGTATCTACTCACATCACTCAGCGGAAGAAATAAAAATATTATAAGAAATATAATGGGATCCTCACAATAATCAATAAATAGTCTCAATAAAAAATATAAACTTAGGTCTCAAAACTATACATGTCAGTCTGAAAACCTCTACTAGCAAAATAATGGACTGCTAGCACAAGAGTTAATTAGCTAGTCAATTATAAATGAAATAATAAATAACAAAGAAAAATTCCAAGCTCTATTTATATAAGGAAATAACTCCATAGATTTCCCTCATATAAAAATATGACTCTCCAATATTCTAGGAATGCAAGCAGTGTCAACCTCGAACATCCGTATAGTTGGCAATTCTGCATGGGCCTTAACATATGTAGCAAGAGTAGAATCAGTACAAATAACATATACTGAGTACCTGAACATGTATAAAATAGTCTATATTGTAAAATGGTAAGTATTATGCAATGCATGAACAAGAAATCTCAACTTATTCTATCTCAAATAAGAAATTTAGAAATTTATAACAAAATAGTTAAAAAGCTCATATCTCAAGTAAACTCTACTAAAACAGTTTAACTCATCAATTTTTAACAAAAGATAAAGACTTAGTTAAAACAAACTTTCACATTTTTCTCTTTAAAACTGTAATTTTTACTTCTCTTTTAAGAGTTTCCATAACCGACATATAAAGTAATGAAGAACAGATATTACCTTGTGAGTAGGGGCTCCTAATTTTTCCAAAGGTAAAGGACACTCTCTTTAGTGGATACAACTAGAATACAGGCACACTTACTGGGAAAAAAATAATAATTCCTATGTTAGGCTACGCAAGTTGGGCTATAAGGGCCTCTGCCCCGAGACTTTGCCCACCCTCAGTGCTAATACTCCTCCTATAAAAATATAATTACTGGCATTAACTTTTTTTTTCCAATCTTATTGACTAATAGATATTCTCTAATAAACCACTACACCCTCTCAGACTCTTTCAGCTACACTTCAAATTAAGCCAAAATAGGCAAATATAGTCAAATTAGACTCTTCATTAGCTTCTCATTTCATAGCTAATCAATTAAGCAATAAAATAATTATCTTCCTCAATTAAGCTTAATTAGATACATATTCAATTTATATGTGCTTTTTTTCATACTTTAAAGCATGTACAAAGCCAAGTAATTATGACACTTCAATGCTCAATTCAAGTTTTAAGAATAAACCTTGAAAACAATCATTAATTCTTACCTCAAAGATTATTTCCATCTTTTACTTTAATTATGAAAATGCTATAACTCATGAGGATTTCAAAAATTAAATAATCTTCATGAAAATTCATAATTCTAACTTAAAAACATCAATTAAATTATTACTTCATGCAGTCATAGTTTATAGAATTAAACAAGAACCATAGCATGCTTCGACATCGTCAAACCTTATTTTTAAAAAGGGTTATAGGTAAAAGGATGAAAGGAATCCTTGTTGAAATCCCATTTAACTAATTGGAAGCAATTTGATGGTGAAAAATCAACTATGAAGCTACTATAATGAAGCCTCTATAGGAGACCCTTATTCTTGCCTCTTCGAAAAAGTTGGAAGAAACACCTTTGCTTAATTTGATTTAGCCAAAGAAATTAATGAATTTAGGGCTTAAGGTATTTATATTGTTATGTTTATAATCCAAAACTTCATGGTTTTATCTCAAAAAAGTCAAAGGAAATTCCCTAAATTCTCCTTAAGTCGTACTGTGAGAAAATCTCACTTGAAATCATACCCTCACACCACAAGATAAGACCACGAGTCGTGTTCCTCAACTCCACTGCTCATGGTAGTGTTCGTACTAATAGGACTAGAGTTTTGGTTTTTGACTTTCAACATTACGAATTGGGAGTACGGTCATGGTCTTGACGTGTACGGGTCGTGGTTGGGGTCTCATGGAACCTAAATAGTGAAAGGAGAAGTTGTTGGTTGTATAGTATGACTCAAATCACTAGTCGTACTACTACACACTGTAAATTGTACTACAAGAAGCTAGAGTCGTACTATGCACCTAGGAACATTTCAAAGTAGAACACTCTTTAATAAATACCCATAACATTTTAATTCGAACTCAAAATGACACGCAGTTTATTGCCTTGGGAAATAGACACAATTTTCTTTCTTTGAATAGGTCACGGTTCACCTAAATCTTTATAAATAAAAATATATGGTTGTTTAAATTTGACCAAAACATGAAGTAATATCAAAATTAAGCTTAATAAAGAGCCTTTAACTCAACTTTGTATTATAAGTTTTTTAAGACCTCTAATCACTTCAAGAACTCATAACACACTTTGTTTAAAATATTATCACTAAGTAAAAATATTCAAGGTGTTACGTTATCTTCCCCTTAGGATCATTCGTCCTCGATTGAAGGCTATAGCTAGAATAGAGGGAACTCAACTGTTGAAACTGACCAACTGGATGAACTTGACATAAGATTGATATCCAATAACTATATTTAGTCAATAAACTTTTAATATGCTACTAAATCAGCTGATAAACATGAAAAATGCAACAACTGACCTCAACATCCAAACTAGTCAAATAGCATATAAATGCACAAATAATCACTCATGAAGTACAACCTCAACTCAGCATCAATGCTTTACTCAACTCATGCATGAATACACTCAATGGACTCATGAAATGCTACATGCTACATGCTACATGCTACATGCTACATGCTACATGCTACATGCTATATGCCTAGGAACTAAAGCATACACAAGCTGAATAGAGAGGTTATTACCTCAAGAAGGAATGGGACTAGAAGGGAACAAATGTGGATATCTACTCAACATATCAGCCTCTACCTCCTATGTAGATCTCTCAACTAACTAGTTCCTCCAGAGAACCTTAAGTGAAGCTATCTCTTTGTTTCTCAACTTGCAAGCCTATCTATCAAGAATCTAAATAGGGACCTCCTCATAGATCAAACTATCAAGAATGTACCTCGAACTCAACTTACCCTTTTTGCCAAATATCATGACTCCTTTCATAGGAGACACCTTCACAAATACCAAATCGCCAACATCAAACTCTAACTCTCTTCTCCTCACATCGGCATAGGAATTCTGCCTACTATTGGTTGTCCTCAACCTCTCTCATAGAGTCTTAAATTTTTTTCATGGTATCAAGAAAAAACATTGGACCTACAATAACTGCCTCACCAAACCTTAAACCAACCAATATGAGACCTATGTCGCTTCTCATACAATGCCTCAAATGGAGCCATCTAAATACTCGAGTGATAGGTCCTTTTGTATGCAAACTCAATCAAAGGTAGGTGTTCAAGACACTTACCCTTGAAATCAAGTGCACCCGCCCTCAGCATGTCCTCTATAAGTCTGAATAGTCCTCCCGCCTGCCCGTTTATTTAAGGATAAAAATCCCTACTAAACTAAACTTTGGTACCAAGACCCTTATGAAATGATCTCCAAAACTGATATGTAAACTATGGAACATGATATGATATAATAGATAGAGTTACACCATATATACGAACTATCTCCATTAAGTAGATCCTATCATACTTCTCTATTGAATAACTAGTGTGAACAGGTAGGAAGTGAGAAGACTTAGTCATTTGATCCACCACTATAACACAAATGGAATCATACATCTAGGCTAATGGTAAACCGGTAACAAAATTCATATTAATCGTCTCCTACTTCCACATCAGAATCTGAACTGCTACATCTCACTTGCTGGTCTCTACTGCTCTACCTTCACTTGCTGACAATTAGGACACATATCCATGAACTCCGATATGTCCTCCTCCATACTTCCCATCAATACACCTCTCTTAGATATCTATAAATCTTAGTAGCTCCAGGATTAAGAGAATAATCTTGAATTATGAGCCTCTGACATGATCCTCTCTCTCAACCCATCCACTTTTGGAACACATAAGCAATCTTAATAACGAAGAACTCCATCTCCCCCTTTGAACCCAAACCATATTCTTATGGAATGCATCTTTCATGTTAACTAGAATAGTATCACTATCTTGCTTCTCTGTTACCTCAACAACAAGAGATGACTCAGAAGCATTCTGTAAAATGATACCACTATCCTCTACCTCAATCAATCTAACACCAAGGTATGCAAGCATATGCACCTCTCTACATAACTCCCTCGTATCCCATCAAAATGCAACAAACTCCCCAAATACAACCTTCTCAGGGCATCAATCACTACATTGGCCTTGCACAGATGATACATCACTGTCATGTCATAATCCTTTACCAATTCAACCCATCTCCTCTGACAAAAATTCAACTCCTTCTGATCAAACACATGTTCCATGTTGTTATGATCGATGCATACATCTACATGCACTCTATACAAGTAGTGTCTCCACAATTTCAAAGAAAAACTGTAGTTGCAAGCTCAGGATCATGGGTAGGATAATTCTTCTCATGAACCTTAAGCTGTCTAGAAGCATAAACTACAAACTTATCATGTGCATCAGAACAAAACCCAAACCAATTCAAAGTATCAAAATACAAAAAAAACCCATCAAAACCATATGGAAAAGTCAACACCGGAGCAGATGTCCACTTCAACTCCTAAAAACTCCTGTCACAAGCACCATACCACTCAATTTTCACTTTCTTCTGAGCCAAAAGGGTAAATGAAGTGTCTATGGAAAACAATACCTGAACATATTTATGGTAATACCAGAAAACTATGGATCTTTGATGGAGAGGTAGGTCTTGGCCAATTACAGGCATAATCAATCCTTTAGGAATCTACTTGAATACCCTTGCTAGAAATGATATGACCAAGGAAGGTGACTGATTGATGCCAAAACTCACACTTAGAAAACTTAGCATAAACTCCCTCTATAGGTATGAAAATCAACTCATAAATGGTCTGCATGCTCCTCCTCACTTACAGAATAGCCCAAAATATTATCAATGAATACAATCACAAACTGGTCCAAGTATGGCTTGAAAACCCTATTCATGAGGTCCATGAAAGTTATATGAGCGTTAGTCAAACCAAAATACATAACCACGAACTCAAAATGGACATAGCAAGTACAAAAAGATTTCTGTGAATATCTAGATCTCTAAACTTAAGATGATGATAGCTAGACCAAAGATTGATCTTAGAAAAGTGGCTAGCACCTAACAGTTGATCAAACAATTCATCAACCCTCAAAATAATACTTATTCTTAATTGTAACTTTTTTCAACTGACAGTAATTAATGCACATACAGAGGGAACAATCTTTTTTATGCACAAACAAGATAGGATCACCCCATACGGACACACTCGAATGGATAAAACCTTGTCTAGAAGATTGACTAATTGGTCTTTAAACTCTTTGAGCTCGGCTGTTATCATCCTATATGGCAGAATAAAAATAGGTTGACTGCCTAGAACAAGACCTATACTAAATTCTGTCTTTCCATCAGGAGGGACTCCAGGTAAATCCTACAGAAACACATTAAGAAATTCTGAAACTACTAGGACAGATTGAATATTAAGAGTCTCGGACTCAGAGTCCTGAACTCGAACCAAATAATAAAGACACCCCTAATAAATTGCATTTCTAGCCTTCAGAGAAGAAATGAACCCACCCTTAGGAATAGCTTTACTATCCTTCCACTCTAGGACAGGTCTATCAGGAAGTTGTAAATAGAAAACTCTAGTCCTACGATCACCAACATCATGACATCAATGGAGCAATCCATGAATAGAATAATATCAAAATATACGATATCTAACTCATGCAAATTAGTAGTAATAACCATCCCCAAAAAAGAAATAGGACAAGTATGTTAGACTATCTCAACTAGAACAAGGTCACCAACAGGTGTAGAAACAGAGAATATGCAATGACCTAAAAGGTCATTCCTCCATTTTTAGGGTATTTTGACTATTTTTCCCTTCTTGTGGTCTTATTATATCAAACTTAGTGTGGTTTCAAGGTTGTTTCAGGAAAGGTATAATTTTTTATATAAAGTTTTGAGAATTTTGAGTTTAAAGCTTCTAAGCGTGAAATGTGGAACTCTCGAGGGGTCATCTAGAGTTCGGGACCACATATTAAAAATATGTCAGTT